>JADANN010000138.1:0-55200 GCA_018806985.1 Angiostrongylus vasorum | reverse complement strand
TCGTTTTAGCCGTGCCGCCTATGGAGAACACTAGGTGTTGAAGATTTCTGATACAGAAAGTGGGTAGTACGACTACCGAAGCACTGCTGCAGAAAACTTCGCAGCGAGCAGGATTCGAACCTACGCGGGCAGAGCCCAATTGATTTCGAGTCAATCTCCTTAACCACTCTGATACAAAAAGTGGGTAGTACGACTCGAAGCACTGCTGCAAAAACTTCGCAGCGAGCAGGATTGGAACCTACGCGGGCAGAGCCCAATTGATTTCGAGTCAATCTCCTTAACCACTCTGATACAAAAGTGGGTAGTACGACTCCGAAGCACTGTTGCAAAAAGTTCGCAGCGAGCAGGATTCGAACCTACGCGGGCAGAGCCCAATTGATTTCAAGTCAATCTCCTTAACCACTCGGACATCGCTGCACACCTCGTTTTAGCCGTGCCGCCTATGGAGAACACTAGGTGTTGAAGATTTCTGTACAGAAGTAGGTAGTACGATTACCGAGTACTGCTGCAGAAACTTCGCAGCGAGCAGGATTCGAACCTACGCGGGAAGAGCCCAATTGATTTCGAGTCAATCTCCTTAACCACTCTGATACAAAAGTGGGTAGTACGACTCCGAAGCACTGCTGCAAAAACTTCGCAGCGAGCAGGATTCGAACCTACGCGGGCAGAGCCCAATTGATTTCGAGTCAATCTCCTTAACCACTCTGATACAAAAGTGGGTAGTACGACTCCGAAGCACTGCTGCAAAAACTTCGCAGCGAGCAGGATTCGAACCTACGCGGGCAGAGCCCAATTGATTTCGAGTCAATCTCCTTAACCACTCTGATACAAAAGTGGGTAGTACGACTACCGAAGCACTGCTGCAGAAAACTTCGCAGCGAGCAGGATTCGAACCTACGCGGGCAGAGCCCAATTGATTTCGAGTCAATCTCCTTAACCACTCTGATACAAAAGTGGGTAGTACGACTCCGAAGCACTGCTGCAGAAAACTTCGCAGCGAGCAGGATTCGAACCTACGCGGGCAGAGCCCAATTGATTTCGAGTCAATCTCCTTAACCACTCTGATACAAAAGTGGGTAGTACGACTCCGAAGCACTGCTGCAAAAACTTCGCAGCGAGCAGGATTCGAACCTACGCGGGCAGAGCCCAATTGATTTCGAGTCAATCTCCTTAACCACTCTGATACAAAAGTGGGTAGTACGACTCGAAGCACTGCTGCAGAAACTTCGCAGCGAGCAGGATTCGAACCTACGCGGGCAGAGCCCAATTGATTTCGAGTCAATCTCCTTAACCACTCTGATACAAAAGTGGGTAGTACGACTCCGAAGCACTGCTGCAAAAACTTCGCAGCGAGCAGGATTCGAACCTACGCGGGCAGAGCCCAATTGATTTCGAGTCAATCTCCTTAACCACTCTGATACAAAAGTGGGTAGTACGACTCCGAAGCACTGCTGCAAAAACTTCGCAGCGAGCAGGATTCGAACCTACGCGGGCAGAGCCCAATTGATTTCGAGTCAATCTCCTTAACCACTCTGATACAAAAGTGGGTAGTACGACTCCGAAGCACTGCTGCAAAAACTTCGCAGCGAGCAGGATTCGAACCTACGCGGGCAGAGCCCAATTGATTTCGAGTCAATCTCCTTAACCACTCTGATACAAAAGTGGGTAGTACGACTACGAAGCACTGCTGCAGAAAAATCGCAGCGAGCAGTATTCGAACCTACGCGGGCAGAGCCCAATTGATTTCGAGTCAATCTCCTTAACCACTCTGATACAAAAGTGGGTAGTACGACTCCGAAGCACTGCTGCAAAAACTTCGCAGCGAGCAGGATTGGAACCTACGCGGGCAGAGCCCAATTGATTTCGAGTCAATCTCCTTAACCACTCTGATACAAAAGTGGGTAGTACGACTCCGAAGCACTGCTGCAGAAAACTTCGCAGCGAGCAGGATTCGAACCTACGCGGGCAGAGCCCAATTGATTTCGAGTCAATCTCCTTAACCACTCTGATACAAAAGTGGGTAGTACGACTCCGAAGCACTGCTGCAAAAACTTCGCAGCGAGCAGGATTGGAACCTACGCGGGCAGAGCCCAATTGATTTCGAGTCAATCTCCTTAACCACTCTGATACAAAAGTGGGTAGTACGACTCCGAAGCACTGTTGCAAAAAAGTTCGCAGCGAGCAGGATTCGAACCTACGCGGGCAGAGCCCAATTGATTTCAAGTCAATCTCCTTAACCACTCGGACATCGCTGCACACCTCGTTTTAGCCGTGCCGCCTATGGAGAACACTAGGTGTTGAAGATTTCTGTACAGAAGTAGGTAGTACGATTACCGAGTACTGCTGCAGAAACTTCGCAGCGAGCAGGATTCGAACCTACGCGGGAAGAGCCCAATTGATTTCGAGTCAATCTCCTTAACCACTCTGATACAAAAGTGGGTAGTACGACTCCCGAAGCACTGCTGCAAAAACTTCGCAGCGAGCAGGATTCGAACCTACGCGGGCAGAGCCCAATTGATTTCGAGTCAATCTCCTTAACCACTCTGATACAAAAGTGGGTAGTACGACTCGAAGCACTGTTGCAAAAAAGTTCGCAGCGAGCAGGATTCGAACCTACGCGGGCAGAGCCCAATTGATTTCAAGTCAATCTCCTTAACCACTCGGACATCGCTGCACACCTCGTTTTAGCCGTGCCGCCTATGGAGAACACTAGGTGTTGAAGATTTCTGTACAGAAGTAGGTAGTACGATTACCGAGTACTGCTGCAGAAACTTCGCAGCGAGCAGGATTCGAACCTACGCGGGAAGAGCCCAATTGATTTCGAGTCAATCTCCTTAACCACTCTGATACAAAAGTGGGTAGTACGACTCGAAGCACTGCTGCAAAAACTTCGCAGCGAGCAGGATTCGAACCTACGCGGGCAGAGCCCAATTGATTTCGAGTCAATCTCCTTAACCACTCTGATACAAAAGTGGGTAGTACGACTCCGAAGCACTGCTGCAAAAACTTCGCAGCGAGCAGGATTGGAACCTACGCGGGCAGAGCCCAATTGATTTCGAGTCAATCTCCTTAACCACTCTGATACAAAAGTGGGTAGTACGACTCGAAGCACTGTTGCAAAAAAGTTCGCAGCGAGCAGGATTCGAACCTACGCGGGCAGAGCCCAATTGATTTCAAGTCAATCTCCTTAACCACTCGGACATCGCTGCACACCTCGTTTTAGCCGTGCCGCCTATGGAGAACACTAGGTGTTGAAGATTTCTGTACAGAAGTAGGTAGTACGATTACCGAGTACTGCTGCAGAAACTTCGCAGCGAGCAGGATTCGAACCTACGCGGGAAGAGCCCAATTGATTTCGAGTCAATCTCCTTAACCACTCTGATACAAAAGTGGGTAGTACGACTCCGAAGCACTGCTGCAAAAACTTCGCAGCGAGCAGGATTCGAACCTACGCGGGCAGAGCCCAATTGATTTCGAGTCAATCTCCTTAACCACTCTGATACAAAAAGTGGGTAGTACGACTCCGAAGCACTGCTGCAAAAAAGTTCGCAGCGAGCAGGATTCGAACCTACGCGGGCAGAGCCCAATTGATTTCGAGTCAATCTCCTTAACCACTCGGACATCGCTGCACACCTCGTTTTAGCCGTAAAGCCGCCTATGGAGAACACTAGGTGTTGAAGATTTCTGTACAGAAGTAGGTAGTACGATTACCGAAGTACTGCTGCAGAAACTTCGCAGCGAGCAGGATTCGAACCTACGCGGGAAGAGCCCAATTGATTTCGAGTCAATCTCCTTAACCACTCTGATACAAAAGTGGGTAGTACGACTCGAAGCACTGCTGCAAAAACTTCGCAGCGAGCAGGATTGGAACCTACGCGGGCAGAGCCCAATTGATTTCGAGTCAATCTCCTTAACCACTCTGATACAAAAGTGGGTAGTACGACTCCGAAGCACTGTTGCAAAAAGTTCGCAGCGAGCAGGATTCGAACCCTACGCGGGCAGAGCCCAATTGATTTCAAGTCAATCTCCTTAACCACTCGGACATCGCTGCACACCTCGTTTTAGCCGTGCTGCCTATGGAGAACACTAGGTGTTGAAGATTTCTGTACAGAAGTAGGTAGTACGATTACCGAGTACTGCTGCAGAAACTTCGCAGCGAGCAGGATTCGAACCTACGCGGGAAGAGCCCAATTGATTTCGAGTCAATCTCCTTAACCACTCTGATACAAAAGTGGGTAGTACGACTCCGAAGCACTGCTGCAAAAACTTCGCAGCGAGCAGGATTCGAACCTGACGCGGGCAGAGCCCAATTGATTTCGAGTCAATCTCCCTTAACCACTCTGATACAAAAGTGGTGTAGTACGACTCCCGAAGCACTGTTGCAAAAAGTTCGCAGCGAGCAGGATTCGAACCTACGCGGGCAGAGCCCAATTGATTTCAAGTCAATCTCCTTAACCACTCGGACATCGCTGCACACCTCGTTTTAGCCGTGCTGCCTATGGAGAACACTAGGTGTTGAAGATTTCGTACAGAAGTAGGTAGTACGATTACCGAGTACTGCTGCAGAAACTTCGCAGCGAGCAGGATTCGAACCTACGCGGGAAGAGCCCAATTGATTTCGAGTCAATCTCCTTAACCACTCTGATACAAAAGTGGGTAGTACGACTCGAAGCACTGCTGCAAAACTTCGCAGCGAGCAGGATTGGAATCCCACGCGGGCAGAGCCCAATTGATTTCGAGTCAATTCCCAACCACTCTGATACAAAAGTGGGTAGTACGACTCCGAAGCACTGTTGCAAAGCCCGCAGCGAGCAGGATTCGAACCTACGCGGGCAGAGCCCAATTGATTTCAAGTCAATCTCCTTAACCACTCGGACATCGCTGCACACCTCGTTTTAGCTGTGCCGCCTATGGAGAACACTAGGTGTTGAAGATTTCTGTACAGAAGTAGGTAGTACGATTACCGAGTACTGCTGCAGAAACTTCGCAGCGAGCAGGATTCGAACCTACGCGGGAAGAGCTCCAATTGATTTCGAGTCAATCTCCTTAACCACTCTGATACAAAAGTGGGTAGTACGACTCCGAAGCACTGCTGCAAAAACTTCGCAGCGAGCAGGATTGAACCTACGCGGCAGAGCCCAATTGATTTCGAGTCAATCTCCTTAACCACTCTGATACAAAAGTGGGTAGTACGACTCCGAAGCACTGTTGCAAAAAGTTCGCAGCGAGCAGGATTCGAACCTACGAGGGCAGAGCCCAATTGATTTCAAGTCAATCTCCTTAATCCACTCGGACATCGCCGCACACCTCGTTTTTAGCCGTGCCGCCTATGGAGAACACTAGGTGTTGAAGATTTCTGTACAGAAGTAGGTAGTACGATTACCGAGTACTGCTGCAGAAACTTCGCAGCGAGCAGGATTCGAACTCTACTGCGGGAAGAGCCCAATTGATTTCGAGTCAATCTCCTTAACCACTCTGATACAAAAGTGGGTAGTACGACTCCGAAGCACTGCTGCAAAAAACTTCGCAGCGAGCAGGATTGGAACCTACGCGGGCAGAGCCCAATTGATTTCGAGTCAATCTCCTTAACCACTCTGATACAAAAAGTGGGTAGTACGACTCCGAAGCACTGTTGCAAAAAGTTCGCAGCGAGCAGGATTCGAACCTACGCGGGCAGAGCCCAATTGATTTCAAGTCAATCTCCTTAACCACTCGGACATCGCTGCACACCCTCGTTTTAGCCGTGCCGCCTATGGAGAACACTAGGTGTTGAAGATTTCTGTACAGAAGTAGGTAGTACGATTACCGAAGTACTGCTGCAGAAACTTCGCAGCGAGCAGGATTCGAACCTACGCGGGAAGAGCCCAATTGATTTCGAGTCAATCTCCTTAACCACTCTGATACAAAAGTGGGTAGTACGACTCCGAAGCACTGCTGCAAAAACTTCGCAGCGAGCAGGATTCGAACCTACGCGGGCAGAGCCCAATTGATTTCGAGTCAATCTCCTTAACCACTCGGACATCGCTGCACACCTCGTTTTAGCCGTGCCGCCTATGGAGAACACTAGGTGCTGAAGATTTCTGTACAGAAGTAGGTAGTACGATTCGAAGCACTGCTGCAGAAAACTTCGCAGCGAGCAGGATTCGAACCTACGCGGGAAGAGCCCAATTGATTTCGAGTCAATCTCCTTAACCACTCTGATACAAAAGTGGGTAGTACGACTCCGAAGCACTGCTGCAAAAAACTTCGCAGCGAGCAGGATTCGAACCTACGCGGGCAGAGCCCAATTGATTTCGAGTCAATCTCCTTAACCACTCTGATACAAAAGTGGGTAGTACGACTCGAAGCACTGCTGCAAAAACTTCGCAGCGAGCAGGATTCGAACCTACGCGGGCAGAGCCCAATTGATTTCGAGTCAATCTCCTTAACCACTCTGATACAAAAGTGGGTAGTACGACTCGAAGCACTGCTGCAAAAACTTCGCAGCGAGCAGGATTCGAACCTACGCGGGCAGAGCCCAATTGATTTCGAGTCAATCTCCTTAACCACTCTGATACAAAAGTGGGTAGTACGACTCCGAAGCACTGCTGCAAAAACTTCGCAGCGAGCAGGATTCGAACCTACGCGGGCAGAGCCCAATTGATTTCGAGTCAATCTCCTTAACCACTCTGATACAAAAAGTGGGTAGTACGACTCCGAAGCACTGCTGCAAAAACTTCGCAGCGAGCAGGATTCGAACCTACGCGGGCAGAGCCCAATTGATTTCGAGTCAATCTCCCTTAACCACTCTGATACAAAAGTGGGTAGTACGACTCCGAAGCACTGCTGCAAAAACTTCGCAGCGAGCAGGATTGGAACCTACGCGGGCAGAGCCCAATTGATTTCGAGTCAATCTCCTTAACCACTCTGATACAAAAAGTGGGTAGTACGACTCCGAAGCACTGTTGCAAAAAGTTCGCAGCGAGCAGGATTCGAACCTACGCGGGCAGAGCCCAATTGATTTCAAGTCAATCTCCTTAACCACTCGGACATCGCTGCACACCTCGTTTTAGCCGTGCTGCCTATGGAGAACACTAGGTGTTGAAGATTTCGTACAGAAGTAGGTAGTACGATTACCGAGTACTGCTGCAGAAACTTCGCAGCGAGCAGGATTCGAACCTACGCGGGAAGAGCCCAATTGATTTCGAGTCAATCTCCTTAACCACTCTGATACAAAAGTGGGTAGTACGACTCCGAAGCACTGCTGCAAAAACTTCGCAGCGAGCAGGATTCGAACCTACGCGGGCAGAGCCCAATTGATTTCGAGTCAATCTCCTTAACCACTCTGATACAAAAGTGGGTAGTACGACTCCGAAGCACTGTTGCAAAAAGTTCGCAGCGAGCAGGATTCGAACCTACGCGGGCAGAGCCCAATTGATTTCAAGTCAATCTCCTTAACCACTCGGACATCGCTGCACACCTCGTTTTAGCCGTGCCGCCTATGGAGAACACTAGGTGTTGAAGATTTCTGTACAGAAGTAGGTAGTACGATTACCGAGTACTGCTGCAGAAACTTCGCAGCGAGCAGGATTCGAACCTACGCGGGAAGAGCCCAATTGATTTCGAGTCAATCTCCTTAACCACTCTGATACAAAAGTGGGTAGTACGACTCCGAAGCACTGCTGCAAAAACTTCGCAGCGAGCAGGATTCGAACCTACGCGGGCAGAGCCCAATTGATTTCGAGTCAATCTCCTTAACCACTCTGATACAAAAGTGGGTAGTACGACTCGAAGCACTGCTGCAAAAACTTCGCAGCGAGCAGGATTCGAACCTACGCGGGCAGAGCCCAATTGATTTCGAGTCAATCTCCTTAACCACTCTGATACAAAAGTGGGTAGTACGACTCCGAAGCACTGCTGCAAAAACTTCGCAGCGAGCAGGATTCGAACCTACGCGGGCAGAGCCCAATTGATTTCAAGTCAATCTCCTTAACCACTCGGACATCGCTGCACACCTCGTTTTAGCCGTGCCGCCTATGGAGAACACTAGGTGTTGAAGATTTCTGTACAGAAGTAGGTAGTACGATTACCGAGTACTGCTGCAGAAACTTCGCAGCGAGCAGGATTCGAACCTACGCGGGAAGAGCCCAATTGATTTCGAGTCAATCTCCTTAACCACTCTGATACAAAAGTGGGGTAGTACGACTCGAAGCACTGCTGCAAAAACTTCGCAGCGAGCAGGATTCGAACCTACGCGGGCAGAGCCCAATTGATTTCGAGTCAATCTCCTTAACCACTCTGATACAAAAGTGGGTAGTACGACTCCGAAGCACTGCTGCAAAAAACTTCGCAGCGAGCAGGATTCGAACCTACGCGGGCAGAGCCCAATTGATTTCGAGTCAATCTCCTTAACCACTCTGATACAAAAGTGGGTAGTACGACTCCGAAGCACTGCTGCAGAAAACTTCGCAGCGAGCAGGATTGGAACCTACGCGGGCAGAGCCCAATTGATTTCGAGTCAATCTCCTTAACCACTCTGATACAAAAGTGGGTAGTACGACTCCGAAGCACTGCTGCAAAAAAGTTCGCAGCGAGCAGGATTCGAACCTACGCGGGCAGAGCCCAATTGATTTCAAGTCAATCTCCTTAACCACTCGGACATCGCTGCACACCTCGTTTTAGCCGTGCTGCCTATGGAGAACACTAGGTGTTGAAGATTTCTGTACAGAAGTAGGTAGTACGATTACCGAAGTACTGCTGCAGAAAACTTCGCAGCGAGCAGGATTCGAACCTACGCGGGCAGAGCCCAATTGATTTCGAGTCAATCTCCTTAACCACTCTGATACAAAAGTGGGTAGTACGACTCGAAGCACTGCTGCAAAAACTTCGCAGCGAGCAGGATTCGAACCTACGCGGGCAGAGCCCAATTGATTTCGAGTCAATCTCCTTAACCACTCTGATACAAAAGTGGGTAGTACGACTCCGAAGCACTGCTGCAGAAAACTTCGCAGCGAGCAGGATTCGAACCTACGCGGGCAGAGCCCAATTGATTTCGAGTCAATCTCCTTAACCACTCTGATACAAAAAGTGGGTAGTACGACTCCGAAGCACTGCTGCAAAAACTTCGCAGCGAGCAGGATTCGAACCTACGCGGGCAGAGCCCAATTGATTTCGAGTCAATCTCCTTAACCACTCTGATACAAAAGTGGGTAGTACGACTCCGAAGCACTGTTGCAAAAAGTTCGCAGCGAGCAGGATTCGAACCTACGCGGGCAGAGCCCAATTGATTTCAAGTCAATCTCCTTAACCACTCGGACATCGCTGCACACCTCGTTTTAGCCGTGCCGCCTATGGAGAACACTAGGTGTTGAAGATTTCTGTACAGAAGTAGGTAGTACGATTACCGAGTACTGCTGCAGAAACTTCGCAGCGAGCAGGATTCGAACCTACGCGGGAAGAGCCCAATTGATTTCGAGTCAATCTCCTTAACCACTCTGATACAAAAGTGGGTAGTACGACTCGAAGCACTGCTGCAAAAACTTCGCAGCGAGCAGGATTGGAACCTACGCGGGCAGAGCCCAATTGATTTCGAGTCAATCTCCTTAACCACTCTGATACAAAAAGTGGGTAGTACGACTCCGAAGCACTGCTGCAAAAACTTCGCAGCGAGCAGGATTCGAACCTACGCGGGCAGAGCCCAATTGATTTCGAGTCAATCTCCTTAACCACTCTGATACAAAAGTGGGTAGTACGACTCCGAAGCACTGCTGCAGAAAACTTCGCAGCGAGCAGGATTCGAACCTACGCGGGCAGAGCCCAATTGATTTCGAGTCAATCTCCTTAACCACTCTGATACAAAAAGTGGGTAGTACGACTCCGAAGCACTGCTGCAAAAACTTCGCAGCGAGCAGGATTGGAACCTACGCGGGCAGAGCCCAATTGATTTCGAGTCAATCTCCTTAACCACTCTGATACAAAAGTGGGTAGTACGACTCCGAAGCACTGTTGCAAAAAGTTCGCAGCGAGCAGGATTCGAACCTACGCGGGCAGAGCCCAATTGATTTCAAGTCAATCTCCTTAACCACTCGGACATCGCTGCACACCTCGTTTTAGCCGTGCCGCCTATGGAGAACACTAGGTGTTGAAGATTTCTGTACAGAAGTAGGTAGTACGATTACCGAGTACTGCTGCAGAAACTTCGCAGCGAGCAGGATTCGAACCTACGCGGGAAGAGCCCAATTGATTTCGAGTCAATCTCCTTAACCACTCTGATACAAAAAGTGGGTAGTACGACTCCGAAGCAATGCTGCAAAAACTTCCCAGCGAGCAGGATTCGAACCTACGCGGGCAGAGCCCAATTGATTTCGAGTCAATCTCCTTAACCACTCTGATACAAAAGTGGGTAGTACGACTCCGAAGCACTGCTGCAAAAACTTCGCAGCGAGCAGGATTCGAACCTACGCGGGCAGAGCCCAATTGATTTCGAGTCAATCTCCTTAACCACTCTGATACAAAAGTGGGTAGTACGACTGCGAAGCACTGCTGCAGAAACTTTCGCAGCGAGCAGGATTCGAACCTACGCGGGCAGAGCCCAATTGATTTCGAGTCAATCTCCTTAACCACTCTGATACAAAAGTAGGGTAGTACGACTACCGAAGCACTGCTGCAGAAAACTTCGCAGCGAGCAGGATTCGAACCTACGCGGGCAGAGCCCAATTGATTTCGAGTCAATCTCCTTAACCACTCTGATACAAAAGTGGGGTAGTACGACTCCGAAGCACTGCTGCAAAAACTTCGCAGCGAGCAGGATTGGAACCTACGCGGGCAGAGCCCAATTGATTTCGAGTCAATCTCCTTAACCACTCTGATACAAAAGTGGGTAGTACGACTCCGAAGCACTGTTGCAAAAAAGTTCGCAGCGAGCAGGATTCGAACCTACGCGGGCAGAGCCCAATTGATTTCAAGTCAATCTCCTTAACCACTCGGACATCGCTGCACACCTCGTTTTAGCCGTGCCGCCTATGGAGAACACTAGGTGTTGAAGATTTCTGTACAGAAGTAGGTAGTACGATTACCGAGTACTGCTGCAGAAACTTCGCAGCGAGCAGGATTCGAACCTACGCGGGAAGAGCCCAATTGATTTCGAGTCAATCTCCTTAACCACTCTGATACAAAAGTGGGTAGTACGACTCCGAAGCACTGCTGCAAAAACTTCGCAGCGAGCAGGATTCGAACCTACGCGGGCAGAGCCCAATTGATTTCGAGTCAATCTCCTTAACCACTCTGATACAAAAGTGGGTAGTACGACTCCGAAGCACTGTTGCAAAAAGTTCGCAGCGAGCAGGATTCGAACCTACGCGGGCAGAGCCCAATTGATTTCAAGTCAATCTCCTTAACCACTCGGACATCGCTGCACACCTCGTTTTAGCCGTGCCGCCTATGGAGAACACTAGGTGTTGAAGATTTCTGTACAGAAGTAGGTAGTACGATTACCGAGTACTGCTGCAGAAACTTCGCAGCGAGCAGGATTCGAACCTACGCGGGAAGAGCCCAATTGATTTCGAGTCAATCTCCTTAACCACTCTGATACAAAAAGTGGGTAGTACGACTCCGAAGCACTGCTGCAAAAAACTTCGCAGCGAGCAGGATTGAACCTACGCGGGCAGAGCCCAATTGATTTCGAGTCAATCTCCTTAACCACTCTGATACAAAAGTGGGTAGTACGACCTCGAAGCACTGTTGCAAAAAGTTCGCAGCGAGCAGGATTCGAACCTACGCGGGCAGAGCCCAATTGATTTCAAGTCAATCTCCCTAACCACTCGGACATCGCTGCACACCTCGTTTTAGCCGTGCCGCCTATGGAGAACACTAGGTGTTGAAGATTTCTGTACAGAAGTAGGTAGTACGATTACCGAGTACTGCTGCAGAAACTTCGCAGCGAGCAGGATTCGAACCTACGCGGGAAGAGCCCAATTGATTTCGAGTCAATCTCCTTAACCACTCTGATACAAAAGTGGGTAGTACGACTCCGAAGCACTGTTGCAAAAACTTCGCAGCGAGCAGGATTCGAACCTACGCGGGCAGAGCCCAATTGATTTCAAGTCAATCTCCTTAACCACTCGGACATCGCTGCACACCTCGTTTTAGCCGTGCTGCCTATGGAGAACACTAGGTGTTGAAGATTTCTGTACAGAAGTAGGTAGTACGATTACCGAAGTACTGCTGCAGAAACTTCGCAGCGAGCAGGATTCGAACCTACGCGGGCAGAGCCCAATTGATTTCGAGTCAATCTCCTTAACCACTCTGATACAAAAGTGGGTAGTACGACTCGAAGCACTGCTGCAAAAACTTCGCAGCGAGCAGGATTCGAACCTACGCGGGCAGAGCCCAATTGATTTCGAGTCAATCTCC
The DNA here is from genome assembly GCA_018806985.1 of Angiostrongylus vasorum. Taxonomy (NCBI): domain Eukaryota; kingdom Metazoa; phylum Nematoda; class Chromadorea; order Rhabditida; family Metastrongylidae; genus Angiostrongylus; species Angiostrongylus vasorum. The sequence continues at coordinate 42,810 of JADANN010000138.1, read as the reverse complement.
TTAACCACTCTGATACAAAAGTGGGTAGTACGACTCCGAAGCACTGCTGCAGAAAACTTCGCAGCGAGCAGGATTCGAACCCTACGCGGGCAGAGCCCAATTGATTTCGAGTCAATCTCCTTAACCACTCTGATACAAAAGTGGGTAGTACGACTCGAAGCACTGCTGCAAAAACTTCGCAGCGAGCAGGATTGGAACCTACGCGGGCAGAGCCCAATTGATTTCGAGTCAATCTCCTTAACCACTCTGATACAAAAGTGGGTAGTACGACTCCGAAGCACTGTTGCAAAAAGTTCGCAGCGAGCAGGATTCGAACCTACGCGGGCAGAGCCCAATTGATTTCAAGTCAATCTCCTTAACCACTCGGACATCGCTGCACACCTCGTTTTAGCCGTGCCGCCTATGGAGAACACTAGGTGTTGAAGATTTCTGTACAGAAGTAGGTAGTACGATTACCGAGTACTGCTGCAGAAACTTCGCAGCGAGCAGGATTCGAACCTACGCGGGAAGAGCCCAATTGATTTCGAGTCAATCTCCTTAACCACTCTGATACAAAAGTGGGTAGTACGACTCCGAAGCACTGTTGCAAAAAGTTCGCAGCGAGCAGGATTCGAACCTACGCGGGCAGAGCCCAATTGATTTCAAGTCAATCTCCTTAACCACTCGGACATCGCTGCACACCTCGTTTTAGCCGTGCCGCCTATGGAGAACACTAGGTGTTGAAGATTTCTGTACAGAAGTAGGTAGTACGATTACCGAGTACTGCTGCAGAAACTTCGCAGCGAGCAGGATTCGAACCTACGCGGGAAGAGCCCAATTGATTTCGAGTCAATCTCCTTAACCACTCTGATACAAAAGTGGGTAGTACGACTCCGAAGCAATGCTGCAAAAAACTTCCCGCAGCGAGCAGGGATTCGAACCTACGCGGGCAGAGCCCAATTGATTTCTGAGTCAATCTCCTTAACCACTCTGATACAAAAGTGGGTAGTACGACTCCGAAGCACTGCTGCAAAAAGTTCGCAGCGAGCAGGATTCGAACCTACGCGGGCAGAGCCCAATTGATTTCAAGTCAATCTCCTTAACCACTCGGACATCGCTGCACACCTCGTTTTAGCCGTGCCGCCTATGGAGAACACTAGGTGTTGAAGATTTCTGTACAGAAGTAGGTAGTACGATTACCGAGTACTGCTGCAGAAACTTCGCAGCGAGCAGGATTCGAACCTACGCGGGAAGAGCCCAATTGATTTCGAGTCAATCTCCTTAACCACTCTGATACAAAAGTGGGTAGTACGACTCCGAAGCACTGCTGCAAAAACTTCGCAGCGAGCAGGATTCGAACCTACGCGGGCAGAGCCCAATTGATTTCGAGTCAATCTCCTTAACCACTCTGATACAAAAGTGGGTAGTACGACTCCGAAGCACTGCTGCAAAAAGTTCGCAGCGAGCAGGATTCGAACCTACGCGGGCAGAGCCCAATTGATTTCAAGTCAATCTCCTTAACCACTCGGACATCGCTGCACACCTCGTTTTAGCCGTGCCGCCTATGGAGAACACTAGGTGTTGAAGATTTCTGTACAGAAGTAGGTAGTACGATTACCGAGTACTGCTGCAGAAACTTCGCAGCGAGCAGGATTCGAACCTACGCGGGAAGAGCCCAATTGATTTCGAGTCAATCTCCTTAACCACTCTGATACAAAAGTGGGTAGTACGACTCCGAAGCAATGCTGCAAAAACTTCCCAGCGAGCAGGATTCGAACCTACGCGGGCAGAGCCCAATTGATTTCGAGTCAATCTCCTTAACCACTCTGATACAAAAGTGGGTAGTACGACTCCGAAGCACTGCTGCAAAAAAGTTCGCAGCGAGCAGGATTCGAACCTACGCGGGCAGAGCCCAATTGATTTCAAGTCAATCTCCTTAACCACTCGGACATCGCTGCACACCTCGTTTTAGCCGTGCCGCCTATGGAGAACACTAGGTGTTGAAGATTTCTGTACAGAAGTAGGTAGTACGATTACCGAGTACTGCTGCAGAAACTTCGCAGCGAGCAGGATCTCGAACCTACGCGGGAAGAGCCCAATTGATTTCGAGTCAATCTCCTTAACCACTCTGATACAAAAAGTGGGTAGTACGACTCCGAAGCACTGCTGCAAAAACTTCGCAGCGAGCAGGATTCGAACCTACGCGGGCAGAGCCCAATTGATTTCGAGTCAATCTCCTTAACCACTCTGATACAAAAGTGGGTAGTACGACTCGAAGCACTGTTGCAAAAAGTTCGCAGCGAGCAGGATTCGAACCTACGCGGGCAGAGCCCAATTGATTTCAAGTCAATCTCCTTAACCACTCGGACATCGCTGCACACCTCGTTTTAGCCGTGCCGCCTATGGAGAACACTAGGTGTTGAAGATTTCTGTACAGAAGTAGGTAGTACGATTACCGAGTACTGCTGCAGAAACTTCGCAGCGAGCAGGATTCGAACCTACGCGGGAAGAGCCCAATTGATTTCGAGTCAATCTCCTTAACCACTCTGATACAAAAGTGGGTAGTACGACTCCGAAGCACTGCTGCAAAAACTTCGCAGCGAGCAGGATTCGAACCCTACGCGGGCAGAGCCCAATTGATTTCGAGTCAATCTCCTTAACCACTCTGATACAAAAAGTGGGTAGTACGACTCGAAGCACTGCTGCAAAAACTTCGCAGCGAGCAGGATTCGAACCTACGCGGGCAGAGCCCAATTGATTTCGAGTCAATCTCCTTAACCACTCTGATACAAAAGTGGGTAGTACGACTCCGAAGCACTGCTGCAGAAAACTTCGCAGCGAGCAGGATTCGAACCTACGCGGGCAGAGCCCAATTGATTTCGAGTCAATCTCCTTAACCACTCTGATACAAAAGTGGGTAGTACGACTCGAAGCACTGTTGCAAAAAAGTTCGCAGCGAGCAGGATTCGAACCTACGCGGGCAGAGCCCAATTGATTTCAAGTCAATCTCCTTAACCACTCGGACATCGCTGCACACCTCGTTTTAGCCGTGCCGCCTATGGAGAACACTAGGTGTTGAAGATTTCTGTACAGAAGTAGGTAGTACGATTACCGAGTACTGCTGCAGAAACTTCGCAGCGAGCAGGATTCGAACCTACGCGGGAAGAGCCCAATTGATTTCGAGTCAATCTCCTTAACCACTCTGATACAAAAAGTGGGTAGTACGACTCCGAAGCACTGCTGCAAAAACTTCGCAGCGAGCAGGATTCGAACCTACGCGGGCAGAGCCCAATTGATTTCGAGTCAATCTCCTTAACCACTCTGATACAAAAGTGGGTAGTACGACTCCGAAGCACTGCTGCAAAAAAGTTCGCAGCGAGCAGGATTCGAACCTACGCGGGCAGAGCCCAATTGATTTCAAGTCAATCTCCTTAACCACTCGGACATCGCTGCACACCTCGTTTTAGCCGTGCCGCCTATGGAGAACACTAGGTGTTGAAGATTTCTGTACAGAAGTAGGTAGTACGATTACCGAAGTACTGCTGCAGAAACTTCGCAGCGAGCAGGATTCGAACCTACGCGGGAAGAGCCCAATTGATTTCGAGTCAATCTCCTTAACCACTCTGATACAAAAGTGGGTAGTACGACTCGAAGCACTGCTGCAGAAAACTTCGCAGCGAGCAGGATTCGAACCTACGCGGGCAGAGCCCAATTGATTTCGAGTCAATCTCCTTAACCACTCTGATACAAAAGTGGGTAGTACGACTCCGAAGCACTGTTGCAAAAAGTTCGCAGCGAGCAGGATTCGAACCTACGCGGGCAGAGCCCAATTGATTTCAAGTCAATCTCCTTAACCACTCGGACATCGCTGCACACCTCGTTTTAGCCGTGCCGCCTATGGAGAACACTAGGTGTTGAAGATTTCTGTACAGAAGTAGGTAGTACGATTACCGAGTACTGCTGCAGAAACTTCGCAGCGAGCAGGATTCGAACCTACGCGGGAAGAGCCCAATTGATTTCGAGTCAATCTCCTTAACCACTCTGATACAAAAGTGGGTAGTACGACTCCGAAGCACTGCTGCAAAACTTCGCAGCGAGCAGGATTCGAACCTACGCGGGCAGAGCCCAATTGATTTCGAGTCAATCTCCTTAACCACTCTGATACAAAAGTGGGTAGTACGACTCCGAAGCACTGCTGCAAAAACTTCGCAGCGAGCAGGATTCGAACCTACGCGGGCAGAGCCCAATTGATTTCGAGTCAATCTCCTTAACCACTCTGACATCGCTGCACACTCGTTTTAGCTACGTGCCGCCTATGAGAACACTAGGTGTTGAAGATTTCTGTACAGAAGTAGGTAGTACGATTACCGAGTACTGCAGAAACTTCGCAGCGAGCGATTCGAACCTACGCGGGAAGAGCCCAATTGATTTCGAGTCAATCTCCTTAACCACTCTGATACAAAAGTGGGTAGTACGACTCGAAGCACTGCTGCAAAAACTTCGCAGCGAGCAGGACTGAACCTACGCGGCAGAGCCCAATTGATTTCGAGTCAATCTCCTTAACCACTCTGATACAAAAGTGGGTAGTACGACTCCGAAGCACTGCTGCAAAAAAGTTCGCAGCGAGCAGGATTCGAACCTACGCGGGCAGAGCCCAATTGATTTCGAGTCAATCTCCTTAACCACTGACATCGCTGCACACCTCGTTTTAGCCAAAAGCCGCCTATGGAGAACACTAGGTGTTGAAGATTTCTGTACAGAAGTAGGTAGTACGATTATCCGAGCACTGCTGCAGAAACTTCGCAGCGAGCAGGATTCGAACCTACGCGGGAAGAGCCCAATTGATTTCGAGTCAATCTCCTTAACCACTTGATACAAAAGTGGGTAGTACGACTCCGAAGCACTGCTGCAAAAACTTCGCAGCGAGCAGGATTCGAACCTCACGCGGCAGAGCCCAATTGATTTCGAGTCAATCTCCTTAACCACTCTGATACAAAAGTGGGTAGTACGACTCCGAAGCACTGCTGCAAAAACTTCGCAGCGAGCAGGATTCGAACTCTACGCGGGCAGAGCCCAATTGATTTCGAGTCAATCTCCTTAACCACTCTGATACGAAAAGTGGGTAGTACGACTACGAAGCACTCGCTGCAAAAAGCTCCGCAGCGAGCAGTGAATCGAACCTACAAAGCGGGCAGGAGCCCACCTGATTTCGAGTCAATTCCTCCTTAACCACTCTTGATACGAAAAGTGGGTGGTACGACCTCCGGGAAGCACTGCTGCAAAACTTCGCAGCGCGAGCAGGATTGAACCTACGCGGGCAGGAGCTCACCTATTCACGAAAAGTTTAAAGAGCTTGTATGAAAGTGTTTTCAGTCGACATTTGCAAAGTTACCAAAAATCCATTAGCACTGAATGACAGACGAAATTTCCAAAACATAGGTGCGCTCTTCGTACCGATCTTGAAAACGCGAGCAAAAATACATAAAGATAAGAATTATGAACCTACTATGCAGAACCGATACAAATGAGTTAGCTTCACTACGGAAGCCGTGGCAATACCAGGAACGTGTTTAAGTATGTTAGCCAGAAAAACATCGTCATGGCCACAGACAAGGCAATGCCGGTTACAGTGACTTAAAGATTAAATAATTCCATCTGAATATATTTTTCTTAAAAACTCTTTTTTGTCTTTCTGCTATTAGATCCTGAAAATCTTTCGTGGTGAATATAATGGCTTATTTGAATAATCTTTGGATCAAAAGGATCGCATTATGACGGCCCTTCGATAGCTACGAAAAAGTCTGTACATTTAACCCGAAAAAAGTTCATGATTGAGATTTAAAGCTAGGAATGCTTGTACAGACATAAAAATCCTCTACTCAGTGTTTCTGTACATACGTTTTTACCGAATTGCCCTTTCTTTTCTCGAAGCGAGGTTGGTGTACATGTCCCTACTATTTAATCAACGGGTGATTGCTGATGGCATAGGTAGATAGAAAACTAGCTGAGAGGAACGCAGACCAGCGGGCTCCGTGGCGCAGTGTGTAATGCGCGAGCTCTCGAAAAGAGAAATCGTGTTCCGATCTGGCTCGGGATCCAAGTTTTTCGAATATCTCAGCAACGCTGTAGTTGTTCTTGTTATTGTTGCAGTCTTTGCTTTACAATTGCTGACGTTTCAGCGACTTCGTCTTCCTTAGAGCATTGCCATTACACCACCTTTGTGTCGTTCACGGTGGATGATGATCTCCTACTCATTACCCTGATCTAGCGACATCATTCCAAACGACCTCATTTATACGATCCGACATCACATATTGTGCAGACTCCAAACTTCTGGCATTCACCTCCTTTCTTCGCATTTGTTATTGCAGGCCTTTGGATTTTTTATGTCTCTTCAACTGTTTTCCATTATTTTGTCGCCCTTCCTAGAATTCTTTCATGAAGCCCCTAGTATGGTCGTGGCAGGGCGATTCCAGATCTTCATTGCAGGGGTTTATCAGTTGTTGTGGACTGGAAGAAGTGACCCAGTCGCAAATAACTCTCAGTGGCAATTTCTCGCGCACAGAGATGTGGGATCCTTGCTGGAAGCGCTTGGGTGGAGCAAGAAAATGTTAGTCGCCAATAACAACAGCAATAATGATAAATATGTTGCATATATTGCTCTTAACACTTTATAAAAGGCTACTTTGAAACAGACAAAAAATTGCAGAATCCAAGTGATTTTAAAATTTTCTCCTCGTAGCTAAGTCATTTCCTCGTAATTCTAACACAATGCAGTTTTCGCAGGAACATTGGGGAAACAATGAAACTCTTCTAAACGCTGAGCGTCTCGTTCTCGAAACTGATGTTAAACGTTAAAACCGAGCTGGCCATTTAGTGTTTGCTGTCCGATCTGAACATTGAGTTGTTTCGAAATGATCGCGAATGTTGCTCTCAGAAGCAACGCTACAGTCTTGCCATTCGAAAACATCAATGAACTGAAGAACAAAAATCGTCGAAAGTTCAAAAGAGTTTATTTAAAAATGTTTCATTCTATGGAGTTGGCTCTCTACGGAATCGCTGGAAAATCAGGAAACTGGACAAGGATGTTATCCATTGAAAACATGGCTCTGGCCACAAGAAAAGCAATGCCGATTACGGTGACTTAAAGATCAAATAATTGAGCTAAATATGTTTTCGTAGGACATTTTTTTCTCCATTTCGATCTAATAATCTTCTTATCGTGAATATAGTGGTTTATTTAAAAGTCTTCGTCTCAAAAGTGTGGAATTAGGGACAGCCTCTCAGTGACTATGAAAAGGCAGGTACATTCACGCTGATAAGGGTGTAAGGACTTGTTATTTAAAACTGGGAATATTTGTACTATCATAACAATCCTTTGATCATTACCTTGTTCTAGTGAAATCAGCCCACATCACGCCATTGTGGAGACGGCTGCTAGCAGGGAAATTAGAAAATCAGGAGTCTATCTGTGTTTATAACGGTACTCATTTTCGTTTTTGAAGAATCTCGACAAGTCCTGTAGTCTCAACCGAGAACAAATTTTTTTTCAGCAGATGTTTTATGGCAGCAACAGCGACCTTGGAACAAAGAACTTTTTCGTCAGTGATGTTAGGATGGCATACGTTTTTGCGGTTTTGCCGCGTTTCGAGATATTTAGGGAGTCCCTAACTCGTTAAATCCTAAGCAAATTTTTGGCAGCCCACATTTCTTATAATTTCTGATGTCTGGAACCACATAAGAATCAGTTGATAAGGTGAAATGCATGTCATATGAATGTGAACAAGGGTACGTGACTGCGATCACTTAAAATTGAGCAATTGAAGCAACTGGCCAATTCCTTGGGTGCCAGGGTTTATATTTGTTTCCTTCATCTCATTTCCCATAACGAGCACAAATTTCTGTGAGAACGTTCTCGGTTACATCTCTCTTAACTACACAAATTATATTCTTTAAGGTCTGGTCTTTCTACATTAGCCTCCCTCATTTGATGCAGCTGTGTAATCTTTTTTGATGATAATAAGATTGAATGGTAGGTTTAACGAGAACTTTCGCAGGATTTTCATTGAAGGGTGCAGAGGATGGTGACATGCTGAGTTCTCGTAGACATTCGCGATAGATTTTCGGATGAAAACATTATTACCAAATTTAAATATTGGGTGTGGAGATGAAGTAGAAACTATTTCATCTAGTCTTCGGGCAGAAACATTGAAAATATCTGAACATGTTTAAATCTAATTTTGGCGCAGATCTTCCCCTAGAAGTTGTTTACTCAAATAGTTTCGGAAAACGTTTTAAAACATTATTTGTAACTCAAAGTTGTGTACCCACAAAAATAAGGCAGGAAATTTGTTTTCTACAGACGGGAATCATCGACAATGGCCATTTGTGCGCGTGCGGTTTGCCACAGCGTAATGAAAACGAAGATGCGAAAGAAATCGCCCACATCTCACCCGAATTCTTTCGAGCCCAGAGTGCGCAATTCTGTATCCCACACCTACCTAGTGAAAGAGTTAGCATTCGTATTGGAATTCACACAGATCACCAATGCAACAAGCATTTTTTTATATACTTTACAGATTTTTCAGTTTCAGAGATTTTGTTTTAGCAAGTATATCAGACATGAAAACTGTATCGGCTAGCTTTACGATGTTGGACATTAAAACCTACCTCCATGTATAGTTAATTGTTTGCCCAAACGGTGTCCGCCACAGAAAAATGGAGAACACTTCGCTCGTAAAGGTGCGATCGATGTCGGTGATGAAAGAGTCATGAATTCCCATGTACTCGTTTTTGAAAGGGACGAGGTATTTCTTCTACAGTAGTAAGTCATCGTCTCAAATTTCGGCATGCTCTTAGGAACCCACAAAGACAGGCTTCATCCTTTTTCCAATAGCTCCTTGCAAACTTTTCTGTTCTATACGTTCGCTATCAACGACATTCTTTTCTTGGAATTAACGTACTTATAGAATTTTTAAAAAAACATCTTATGTTAAAATTCGTGGGCAAAAGCAGTGGTAAACCGGAGCCGATAATGATCTCCTAGTGACTAGCTGTCTTCACCATAACCAAAGAAAAAAATAAAAAAACTTGGTAACAAAAATAGTCATTTTTCAGCAATACGTACAAGCCGGAACAGCTCCGGCTGGGTTAAGACCAATAAAGACTAGAGATAATGTTGCAAAACGCTAGGTTACAACCAATGTCAAAGAAGATCACATCGTGGAACCACGTACGAGCAGTGACCGATAAGAAATAAGTTCGCGGATTCCCAATTTTAAGTAGAATATACAACTGAACCGTGCCACCTGCGAGTACAACGGTTTTAATACAACGGAACAAACAGAGAAAGTGTTTGTTTTGCATGACACATGATGGCGTGTACTGAACATCTGAGCTCACGATAACCACTTTCGGACATTGAGGTGGCAAAGCTGCTATATTCAAAAAAACGACGAAAAAGTTTGTAGAGGGTATTTGGCCTTGCTAGCTTTCTCTACTGGATTCCGACACACTTTTTTGTTCATGTAGAATTGCACAGCAGCCGAGTGTAATGATACTAAACATTATTACCTACAAAATCTTACTCTCAGTCGTCGACAATATCCACTCGTCTTGCCAGAAAATAGTGTGGACACGCAGTGAAAAACCGACAGGATTTTAATCCTGTGTAACAACAGAGACGCACACAGTGCCGATAACAACGGTCCAATGTATCGGCTACCGTTCGAAACGTCTGGTCGAGTCTCTCTCGCCGAGGATGATAAAATACTGAACGAAGCACAGCAATACAAGGAAGTTTGATCTGCATTAAAGTCCAGTATAAATGAAATATGTCTACGTTGCCACGAAACTCGCTGTGGCGATGGAGGAATCCTTTTATCGGCAATTGTTTTGAAATTTGAGAAGAGAGATGTTGCCAAATACACTAGAAAATCAAGAGATTCTCAGCTAAAACATAAGGTTCCTTGATGAAGTGTGTAGCCAGACACGGAGAAACAGCGACTATAGCGTTTTCATTATCAGTTTTCTTTCCCTCAAAATCGTGATCCACAGTGGAGGTTTTGTTTAAGCATGGAAGCTTGCGAGTTTCATACCGTGATCTGTGAAATAACCGCAGCTGCGGGTGCAGCTGATTAACCTTGTTTACGAACACATCTGCCCAACGTTTTGTTGGCCGTCCTAGGCAACGTTTGCATTCTCGTGCACTCCACTTTACAGTTCTTTCCGTCCTTCTGCCGTCCATTGTTCTCATCACATGACCGGCTCATGTGTGTTTCGCTATCTATAAATATCCTCCTTGATCTCGAAGGTGTGAAAGATTTCGAAGGTCAGCGCTTTGCATTTCGACTAGCTATTAAGAGTGACGCTTATGTTTTAGAAGGCATCACTTTCGCTCATCCCATTTTAGTAAACGTAACCTTTATGTCTAGATGCATGATTATTCTGGAACCAAAACGACCGACGCTCCATAAACCAAGGCATTAATGGTAGTTATGCTTATTTATATGATCTTATAAACTGGTCTTGTTGAGGTAACACGAGGTTGGTATAGGTTTACTCTGTCGTTGTCGTCGATGTTGCCTGTCGATGGCGGACGTCTCGGCAATTTCGCTTTCCTCAGAGCCGCGCTGTTAGGAATGGGACAACTATACCAACCTCTCATCGGCTGAATAAGATCAATTAATAAGAACGAATAAACACATGTTTTAGGACCTGTAATGACGGGTGTAGTTGGAATAGTCATGCCTTGATACTGTTTTTTGACGATACGGTTAACTCCGCAAGTATAATTGAGAACAATGGGAACCGTATACGTCTCTCCGTGCTTCTTTACAAATTCCCAGAATTCAGAATTCCTTTATTCCTGGTATATATTTTGTGATAGGAGAGTTTCCAACAGGGCGAACACATATTGCCCACGGACACGAAGCAACTTTTCATCGAATATAAGACGGAGCCACAGGGAGAAAGTAATAGTTGGAGAAAGTGTTGTACGATCACCTGTATCACCTGCAGGCCCGTTGGTCGCCGAGTGACTCGATCGGCCGCCAGTAAACCTTCCATTTTTCCCCTGTCGCGTGCAAGAGTAACCCAGTAGGTACTGCTCGCTCTAGAGACACGTCAAGCATCATAGCTTTCTTCTAACCTCTTTGTGAAAAACTATGACCATTGGGTCGGTGGTCTTCCTGCAACACCTTTGACATCCTGGGTAATCCAGTCACTAACTGCTACTGTTCTTCGGTTGTCATTCATACGTATTACGTGTCCGGCCCACCTTATCTTCGACTGTTCGCGGTAAAGAACGGCATCTTTGATTTTTGATCGTTGACGCAGGTCGGAGGTGCGGATCCCCTCCTTTACTTGTGTGGTACGGGTTACTCCTAACATCGTCCTTTCCACTGAGCGTTCGATAACGCTGAGTGATCTTTCATACTGCTTACGCAGCGACCAGGTTTTTGACGCATACGTTAGGGGCAGAAAATACCGTTGAGTCGAAAATGTAGGCACGGAGTTGGGTCTTCCTTGTTCTCTTCACTACATTCCCGATCATCTTGACAGCTTCCCAAGCTGCTCGTTTCTTTCTGCTCAACTCTGAGCTAAGTCGTTCATCGTATTGATTTTCCGAACTAAATAGACATAACTGGAGCACTCGGAGACATTCGTTCCGTTGAGCGTGAATGAGGCATACGAAACCAATCCGTTCCACATGAACATCGTTTTTTGCGAGAATTAGTCGAAGACCAGTATTTCCACAGGCTTTATTAAAGCCGGCAAGCATACCTTACGACTGGCTAATGTTTGGTGTTATAAGGACAATGTCACCTGCAAAGCGAAGACGGTGTAACTACCGGCCATCGATTTTCACTCCCAAATTATCCCATTCTAATGTTCGCATGACTGTCTAGAGGGTGGCGGTAAATAATTTTGGCGAGACGATGTCGCCTTGCTTAGCACTTTTTTTTGACGTCAATGTTAACATCGTTGTTGAATGGTGATATCTTAGTTGTGAAATTTTTCCACAGCTCACGAAGAATCTTTATGTACTGACTAGGGACTCCTTGTCTATCAAGGGCTTCCATGACTGCTTCTATCTCAACTGAGTCAAAGGCGCCTCCTTCTAATCGATGAAAATGGGGCAGAGCAGTTTTTGTACCGCGATAATTAAAAGAGTTTTGTTATCGTGTGGATATGGTTCATTGAGCTAAACCCTTTTTGGAAACCCCTGCTTGTTCACATGGCTGTCCTTGGTCCAGTGTTCTTCCAATCCTGTTTAGGATTACTGGAGTGAAAAGTTTGTAAACGGCCGACAGCAAGCATATTGGACGGAAGTTGCCGACATAGTGGAGGCCACCTTTCTTTAACAATAACACGGTTTGCTAGTCTTCCACTGAGTAGGGCTCTTGTATTCAGACAGGTAACGTGTGAAGACAAGCCAGTGTGTTTACGAAGATTGGCGGGAAAGTCCCTTCAGGTGTTCTGGTCTTATCCCGTCTGCGCCTCGTGCTGTTCAATATTTCACCGACGAAATGGCATGTCGGATTTGGAAAAAATGACACTCCTAAACGAAAAAAATCACACATAACTTTGTGACTTTCGAACTCTCTGTTCTTATAGCGCTAAGGTGAAGACGTTGAACGAGGCGATCGCATTTCTCGTTGATGTGGTCGAAAACAGCGTCTCCCTAGCAGCCACTTAATGAATTGGATAAGCCGCACCTTACGGTGGTTTCAGGACTTCGGTTTTTGAATTTAGCGACTTTTCCACCTTTCAACGAGGTATAGAATCTTGCACGAAGGAGGCGGTGGTCTGATCCCGTGTAGAATTTTGGGACAGCAGCGACATCGGTTAGGCAAAATCTTCGACTTACTATGATGTGGTCTATTTCGTTGTGGTACTGTCCACTGGGAGATTCCTACGTCCAGCGTTAAGTGTGGGATTTCTGGAATCGCGAATTACCATGGTCTTGGTCATCATAATAAACTCAGATAGCCCTCTCATCCCTGCTCCTTCCATTGTAATCCGTGGGTCCCAATGTGACGTTCTTCAGACGTCCTTCTTGGTCCAGTCTTGTCGCTGAAATCTCCAATGGTGACCTTCAAGAATGTATGGTCTTCTCTGCAAAGCTTCTCCAAGTCCATATAGAACGCTACGCCTTCTTCTTCGTCATAGTTTGATGTCGGCGTGTAAGCGACGAAGATTTTCAAAGCTGGTTTTGATCCACATCTTTTTGATCGTAAACGTTCGATTCGGGTTGTAAGCCGCTGGAATAAATCGATGTTCATGAACAGACTCGTGCTGACGATAACGCCAACGCCTCCATCACATGTTCCGAGAGACAGTTCTTCTCCGGTGTCATAGACGACGCTGAAATGGGCTGGCGTCGTCTCGTCTCGGCCAGGCCGATGGCATCGTTTCCTTATCCTTCTTGCTTGCATGAGCAAGTCTTCTATCGAGGATTCGGATGCAAAGTGTACGTGCATTGTAGGCACAGATCGTCACTATGGTTCCTTTGTAATCCAGGTAGCTTCTATTGGCCCTGAGATTTTAGCAGCCCATCCGTACTCGTTCTACCCGAAGCTGCAAAATTGGGGGGTTTTTTTCTGTTTCAGGCGAGTAAGGCCCTTTTTTTTTACTGTGTTTAGTCATTCTGATACCCATGTGCAGTTTACTGGCCTCTGTACATGGGGCTGGGTGTACTCACTGGTAGCTTGCCAGGCTCTGCCAAAGTGGAAATGGAGCTTATTTTTTAGAGATGAATTCTAACGGTCTCCCATATACTTCTCTGTCACTTAATTGCAGGCTTTTTGCCGAATTGACTCGCAGAATTCAATCTCCATAAGCCAGAATCACCCACACACGCATGCATGAGTACGCCTAGTAAATACAGAAAGCATGCGGCAAATCGGCGCAGCAAAATCAAAGAGTCCATCTCCTAAATCCACTTGCGTCTCAGGAAAGCAAAGGTCTCTTTTGGTGCGCGATTAACCGCCCATCTACCACCTGGGGACGCGCCACGTGGCCTCGCGACTAACCGGGCTTGAGATCCCTTACATGAGGGAGATCCTTAGGTTGTGCGACACAATAACAAAAAATTAAAGAGGTTTCCAAACAAACACTAATTATGTATTTGTTTATATTGTTGAGCTTACACGAGTTTGGCACACGCCGTTTATTCGGCTAACGTCTCGGCGTCTTCTTCTTCATTACAGCCGACGATCCTGGTCAGTGGTCCACAGCTGTTTTTCTTCTCGATGCAGCATCTTCCTCTCGCATCGAACCGGATCCTCTTCAGCTGAGCATCTCTAATGAGCCGAACACTTCCGGCGGCGCTATTTTACACAAAGCAATTGCTCCTGATACGATTATCAGTTGGTGACAACTTGTTTTTTCAACCGACATTCCACCCTGCAGCAGCCGGTATTTTGTTAGCAAACACTTGGCGAATAGCAAGACAATAATTTTGGAACCGACTTCAATTTAATCTCGACAGTGTAATAATCAACATTTGTTTATACTGTTGAGCCTAAACAAGGTTGACACGAGATGTTTATTTGGCCACCAACCATACAGTACTAAGAGCACAGAGCAGTGGTAAAAGGTGCCCTGCAGCACACACGTTGTCGTTAGCTTGTCCAAGAACCACAAGCTCATCAAGCTCTCTACCAGCCCGCGCTCTCACAATTGCTACCAGAATTCGATGTTTTTCTACAATAAGCAGACACGAGTTATCGCCCGTGTATTACTCTGTGCGGCTGCTATCCATCAACTAACTTAAATACTTAGACCAAATAAACGGCAGGTTTTAAATGAAACTGTTTCTTATGCGAATACAAATTTATTTGTTGCATTTTGTCTGGTGGGGTTATGGAAGTGTTTGGCTGAGTAAATCGCATCTCAATTTGACCTTTCCAGGCTCTGAAGAAGGCGAAACCGCCGAAACATCAGCTATTGCATCCTAATAAATCTATAATAACAACCCCGTGTCTGCTTATTGAAGAAAAACGTCGAATTATCAATCAATGCCGAGGTTAACAGAAAGTTGGTCTTGGGTATAACTATAGCCTCAGCTTAACTGGGTTCAATGCCGATTTGGGCCCCCAGATCAATCCCGTTGACGGGTGATTGCTGATGGCAAAAGATCGATAGAACTAGCTGAGAGACAGGCGAAACGAAGGACCCGCATGGTGTGGTGGTGAACGCGTTACTCCCCGGAAGGGATAATAGCGCGTTCGTTCCCCACCATAGGCACCTGCGGTCCAGAGCTTTGCAGATATCTCAGCTTCATTAGCGTTATATTTTCTTAAATCGTTTTCACTGTGAAATTAGAAGTAAGAGAAAGGATCGTCGCATGGGAACTACAAAAGGATGAACCTAATTGCAGTACCATTCGGTAAATGTCCGTCATTCATTCGGTTTTTTACACATCCCTCCAGCCATTATTTTCTCCTATGAATGATGCAGAAAAATAGCAACATATGGAATTATGTGGAGCAAATAGTTCTATTTGCAGAAAACACGTATGGGCATGCCATCAAAAAGATGTTTTAAAACTGAGTTTTAGCGTATAACTCTTAATATTTCACGGCCAACATGAAACGATAGAAGAATTTCCTGACGTAAGAACTGAAGGCACAGAGGCAGTTTGTTATCGGCAGAACAGTGATCGGAGATACCAAAGATTTTCTTCACTGAGCGATTCCTGCTAGTAGCTGGTCAACGTGACGCTTGACGAGATGGCTAACAACTTGTTGAACCCAGAATAAAAGTGGCCTTTTACTGGCCCTAAAAGTAGGTGGAATCAGAAGTGGATGCAGTGTTTCGAATTAGAGGGACTGACAGATACTTTATAAGTCTTCTGCATTTACATTTCGCTGGCAAGGTGCAAGCGTGATTTACGCAGGTCCTATGGTGCCAGACGGACGAGTCACCTACAAGTTGGGTCCTTAGAAAAGAGAGCAGCGTTATATTGAGCTACCTGGAATAGGGAGAGTCATATGCGAGCCATTAAGTTAGACCAATGGACATTACACGATCAATAAGCTCACAGTTGATACATATGAGAAAAGATTATGAGGAAACCGTATTTTAACTATTTGTCTACTTGCAAGCATATCGGCTGATCTTCTCTATTATACGTGTTATTGGCACAATTTCAATCCCCACTCTAGAGCATGAATTGCATAACAGAACAGTGAGGTCGTTCTAACCGTTGGGCTGTAAAAAAAACGAGGCAAAACCGAAAAAAAACCAAAAAAAATAATGTGTTGGGGTGGTCGCAAAGGCTGGCACTTTTCGGCAAAAGCTATTAAAACTAAAGCAGATTCAACAGAGAGCATGAAGGCGTGTTGATCTTAAAACTATGGTCCTTATATTGAAAGATCTATAATACAGCACATATATTGGTCGAATATGGGAAATACAAGTAGGGGGGTACTCTGTAGACGAATGACGTGAAAACCGTTAAGAAAAATGGACGCTGGAAAGGCCGATAAGACCATTAGCAAACGAATTATCCGACATGAACAAAAGCTTCACAGAGAACTGTATTTGCCAGAATATATTGTGCAATACTCAGACACAGAAGTTATCTGTAGTAGTTCGGCTGAATATGGCAGCTGTTCACTACTGATATATGAGAATTATAAGAATCTTGTGTGAACATTAAACAGACTCTCCGTTTCACACGGAAACGAAAATAGTCGTCGGATTGTGCGTTCTGTGCAATAGAAAAGGTGCACTGATAACAACCACTGCAGACGATGAAGAGAAGGAAAGGAATTGACTCAACTTGTCGAAAGAGTGGAGACCGCCAAGGGGATACCTCAGAGCCAGGGTGAATGGTGCAGAAAACTACGAAGATTGGCTAAAATTTAAGGGCTACATGGTACGAAACTCAGAAAAAAAGAAAAAACAGAACCAAGAGATTGGAGCTTCATATTTTTTTTTGTACACATTATACACGCTTCTTTTAGTAAAACAAAAAGAACAAATCTTTAGTCGCTAGTCAACCCATCGAGCATCAAACGTGAGACTCCATTAAGCATCGCAAAGGTGTCTGACTACATATTTGGCTTAAACAACAATCACTTACAAGCACCTATCTATGCGTTATGTAAACTTATTCTTCTCATCCTGGTAAACAGGTCCAGTACCAATTTGTAGAACTCTGAGAGATAAGGGGTTTGATTAGTGGGGAGATGGGACAGAAGCAACGGCAATTGTATCGCAGAGTAGCTCTAAGCATTGCGCTTCATCGCCACTCTTAGAGAAGAAAATGATCAACGGCAGTACTTTTGGACAAAGCCTTCACATCATATGGACAAACAACTTCGCTGAGTTTTGTGTGGCATAGATAAGACATAAAAATTATTGCAGCGTACCTTCATCCTCGTTCCACGTGTAACTATCGAGATTCCTGGCACAGAAGTGTCACGACGTGCGTCATATGCTGCCACCACGTTCTTCACAACAAAGCACTGTTGTGTCTACTCCAGCATAGTCACAGCGTGGTATAAAAGATAAAAAATTGGCACAAATATGAAAAAGATATGAAAAATGGCAGAAGAGCGCTTCAAGCAAGTGGATGTGGGATAAAGCTCTCGGCATTGATCAGTACTTGAAGGTTGCGCAAAGCATTCGACTTTGTTAGAGGTGACTGCACGCATATCTGGCCTACTAAAGTGAATAACAGTGCCCCAGTGACGTGTCGAGTAAGTGCTGCTATCCTCCCGGCAGATCTGGTACCAGTTTGCCCAGCTCTGAGAGACGGAAGGCTTGGTGAGCCATAGAAGTGACTCCCCTGTTTGGAAATATTCATTACTCGCTATATTTTTTGATGAGTAAACACTTTATTTTAGCAGCTCTAGTTTGTTGTAAATCTTCATCGGTTAGATGTTGTGAAAACGAAGAAGCATATTGATGCTTTCCTTCATCGTCTGTAATCTGAGTAAAGAATTGTTTAAAGAAGCGAGCCCATCTAGAAAGCCCCTAACATTGAAAGATCAATAAGGACGAATACGAGAACATAAGTCTTCCAACTTGCGAAAGTTTCTGGTCAAAGCTTTCCATATAAATACGTTCCAGATTTTAAATGAGGAACAAGTATTAAATACTTTGGTAGACGAAATGTGGCACTTAACTACTGGGATTTCCATTTGAAAGTATGCATGCGTAATCAATTTCTCACTTTATTAGTAAGCTCACATGAGGGTGTCACATACCCGTTGTTGTGGTTGACGTATAAATTATTCGCAATGAAAAAATCGATGTTTGAAAGTTTTGAAAACTTGATTAGTTTTCACTATCTTCTTTGATCATTGGGCAAGGTTACGAAATATTTACTCGGCTAACGTTTCCACGTCTCCTTCTTTTTCAAAGTTCGATTGATTCGAGCTGACGGTCCACTAGTGGTCGCCATCACCATGTCGTTGTTTTTGTGGCACCGAGACTAGTACAGTGAAGTGGAGCATCAATGGAATGAAGCATCTCACTCCGGGTGGATATTGATCTACTTCCGGTGATTGGTATTGGCCCTCTTTTTGTGTCGATCACACTTTATTCAAGTCATCTTTGATGGAGGGAGAGCAATTAACGGGAATGGTCCAATAATTCGAGTGCAGTACTCTTTTCTGTCGATCTAACAGGGTCACAGTAATGCGATGAAAGTAAGTGTCTAATGACTAACATCGTTAATAAATGTCGTCCGTTTATTGCTTTCAAAAATTCAAAATGCCATTTCTGCCGGTGGAGATTTGTACACCAGGACGGGAGAAGATAAGAACTGAAAACATGAACAACCTTACACCTTCTTCTCGTAAACACACGCACCGACTTTTCGCACGATACGTGTCGAATTCCAGGTTCACACTTCAGTTTAAGACCAATAAGATTATTATTGGTCTGTATTATTTTGTATTATTTTTATGTATTATTAGATAAGACTGTATTATTTTTCACAATGGGTACCTTTTAAAACATCGGCATCTTTTCTTCATTCTGTGTGCTGTCTGCAGTTCATAAATATTTCACTCAGGGCAATCTCAAACAAGGCCGAACACTGAATGGTGGATAGCCATGGGAAGCATGTGTTTCGAAAACAGGATTTACTACGATTGGTCACATCCACGCAATGACCAGTCTCGCTGAGGTATCGTGAGAGTACAAGAGGTCGCCCCTATCTCACTTGTTTAAAGAAAGCCGTTGACTCTGATGTGATAGGAGCGGTCATGAAAGCCATGAATGCAAGCAGGGGCATCCCTACTCAGTATGTAAGTAAGCTATATAAAAATTTCGCAGCCAAGGTATCACCACTGAGCAAACATATTTAAATCGGCGTCAAAAAAGGTGTCAAGCGATACCATCTCGCCAAAATTATTTACCTTTATCTTCGATAACTTCGAGCGAACAGTGAAACGGGAGAGTAACGCCGTGAAAATCGATGGTCGATAATTACATTGTCTTTGTTTTTGCTGGTAACGTTATTCTTATGACACTAACATTCACCAAGAGCAGCGAATGTTTTCCGGAATTTGATAACGCATGTAGAAGGATTCCTCTTCCATTAAAATTCAGAATGACGACGTCTGTGCGTAACCGATTGGTGTCCAATGCCTCATTCACGTTCATTGGTACGGATTTCTCTGAATGCTCCAGTTAGAGCTGTCTAGGTCGGGAGATCAACACGAAGCTATGTGTCAGCCACAGATCTCAGCAGCAGGAAACGAGAGGCTTTGGGAATTCCAAGAGCATCGATAATGTGGTGAAAAAACAAAGAACACTGCATTCTGTGACCGCTTCGACTTTGTAGTCCTTCCTGCCTTATGCTATAGGTCAAAAGCCTAGTCGATACATAGGCAGGACGAAAGATCACTCTGTCTTTTTAAAAATCTTTCTAAAAGGCGAAAGAATCAGTAAACACTTTGCAGGGAGTACCTTTCGTCATAAAATGAGAGAGGAGAGGCGAAACTCCAGCATCTACACGCCCATTCGTCAGTATAAGATAGTCCACACAAGTAGTTCGTGCGAATGACCAGCGATGGACAACATCCATTGGTGATTGGATTTTCCCGGACGTCAAATCACAGCAGAAATATAAGAAGATTGTGGCAAAACAACTTGTTTCTCATCAAATCAACTAAAGCAACACGGAACTACTTATTCATCTTTATTTAGCGCTCACAAAAAACTCCAGTGCCGATGACCATACAATGCTGATGGTGCTTTCGATTCGTCATCCAAAAATAAAAACAAAGCAGAGTTCGTTACATACTGAATCGAAGAATTCTCGCTAACGTCGCTGTCACGATCTCTACCGTAATGCAGTCATAAAGTGAACGAAGTGTTTTCTAGACAACCAGAACAATTCCAATTCGCATGAGATGGAGCCGTTAGGAAACAGTTTTTCAAAATCCGATGGCCATAGCATCGTGTGCCACACAGCAATTTGTTCAATTGAAGAACAACGGCTACTGTAATGGATGAATAAAAATGCTGTACTCGTTGCAGCTCTGAGCAGTTGCTTTTCTAATAAGATTATGCAATTATTAGATCGGAGAGGTGTTTTATGTGAAGAATATGGGATCACTTAGAAAGCAGATGATACTGCATAAATCGAATTAGCCACCCACTATAGGAAGGCAACATTTCGACTTTTTTAGGCGATCCTTTCCCAAACACCTGCAGAAATGAGTTAAATCAGTGAAGAGTTGGTGAAGGTTACACGAATGTGATGAGACTTCAGCATATGAAAAGCACAATAACAAACTTTGTTTTGTCTGCACATCATGGAGAAATTGCGAGAGATTGGCGGCGCTTCATAAACATTCAAATTTCTCAGGAACTCGGAACGTTTAAAAGTTTACCAAGGACGTCTCAGCTCAGTGCAACCTCAGCTTTCGGAAACACCTAATTTCTTTTCTCATCTTTTTGCGTTGGAAATTCTAACAAAATGAAGGGTTCCTGTGCCTCGGGATAAAACTCGAAGCCTTAGCGCAGCTGTTTCTTCTATGATCAATTCTGAATTGCTTTCCTATTTTCCTCTTTATATTAATGGGTTCCTGGTGTCACCTTAATCGATACGCGTTGTTGAATTCATCAGTGAAATTATGAAATAGACTTTATTTTGACCATCAGTCAACTCCTTCTCCATGAAAGGAGATTCGTAGCTGTACTTTGAAAACTGACACAGGCTAAAGAAATGATAATTTCTGCTTCGTAGAATAATCTTGCCAGGAATGTTTCACATTTGAAGCTGTGCTTCGTTTTTGAATCGACAGCTTCTTCCACAACTGTTTTCTCATAAAATAGGTTTGCGAAAGCAATTATAAATTTCATTGTAAATTTCCTTATGTGTGGAAAAAGCTAAGATTTTACGACGCAGCAACACAAATGAGATGGTTGGAACACAATTTAAGATATGGCACTTGAGGAATTGGCCCGTTTTTTGAAATTTTTATTGAGCGATCGCCTATACGATACGTCGTTCTCATTGAATATTTGTTATAGAGTTTATCTCCCATTAAACGGTCTTCATTGGCCACGCATCAGCAGAATCTATCACAAAAGTCGCTCTGAAGAACTTACTTTAAATCCAGTGAGCAGGAAACTTCTAATGCTCTTAAAATGTGAAAAAGTTGCAGAAACCTCAGCCTCGCTGACGTTAATAGCGCATAAGTGCTGGATGCCACCTGCTGCTTCTTGAATGACCTGATCCAAAAAGGGAGCACATTTCTTTTCAACGGCCTAAAGCTAAACGTCATCTTGTTTCCAAATAAAAAATCAGTTAGCAACCTCGTGTTTGCTCTTAAGGGATCAAGAGAACTGTTTTTCATCCGAGTCTACAGTATTTTTTTACACCTTTTGAGCCAGCAAAAACAAATTGTCTTTAAAAAAATGGCGAAACTTCAACCTTCTGATTCCGCTGTTAACGACGGCCTTCACAGTTTTGGGGTGTGGGATGATGCCACCAGAGCCCAAGGTAATAAAATAAAAAACTATCATAGTAGTTGCGAGAAATATAACTTCAACGCAAGCTGAGATATTTGCAAAACTCCTGGATCGCGAGAGTGCCTATGGTGGGCAGGAACGCGCCATTGTCCTTTCTTCCGAGAGCACCGCGTGTCGACAGCCGCACCATGGGAGTCCACATAGTTTCGCCTCTGTCAGCTAGTTCTATCGATCTTTTTGCCATCAGCAGTCACCCGTCAACGGGATTGATCTGGGGAGCCCAAATCGGCTGCATTGAAACCCAGTTAGGCTGAGGCTCATGAGTTATAATCACAATTTTATCTCAGCTTCGTTGAAAGTTAGATTTACGCAACGCTTACCCTGCCATCCAAAAGAGATGGCAGTGAGGCAAAAAAAGGTTAAAAATTATCCATAGTAGTGCTCACATTTAGCTGATTCTCAGGGTCAGTGCAAAACAGCTGAAGTATGGCGCCCAAGGGTGCGATTAGCTGTCTGGTATTTTCATTGCTTATCAGGGAGGTCTCACAACACTAAACCTGCTTGGTGAGAAGATCTTTAGTGCTTAAATAGCAAAAGAAGGAAATAATTTTCAGTTATTAAATAAAAAACTACGAAACTGTCTTGCAGCAAGGACCAGGAACTTCACCATCACCGGCTTTACCTTGTCAGGGGCCATGGTCTACTCCACCGCAGCCAATGTCCCTGCACAGGTTGCTGGCATCGCAAACAGCAAGGGGGAGCTCAGGCATTTGTATCACCTCTTGTAATGCAAGCAGTGAGTTCGTTACTCTTCGACTTTGAATTCCTCTTCCGTCACGATTTCTCGATGAGTGCTCAGAAAACAAATTTAGATTTTAGAAACTTCGCCTGCGTTTTGGTTTGAACACATTTCGTCATCATAGCTCAATACAATTTGATTAAAAAACGCTTCTATATAAAGCATTTAGCTATCTAATGAAGAACATATTCTTGAGGTTATTGATGTTCTCGAGCGGCAAGGTCGTAGCGCTGGCCTCTCTGATGCTATAGTCTCAATCATTTGGGGGCAGCTCACTGTTCAATTCAGTTATAGTCCACTGCAATGCATGAAAGTAACACTTAGCTCAGCTGCAAACATGAATAGTAAGTTTTTTAACTTTTAAGACCATTTCGAAAGAGGTTAAACTAGGCAACACGTGAACGCATTGGGAAGAACTACAGTGTGTTTATTGCAAAAACTGCTTATATTTAGAATGAAATGTGGAGTTGAATTAGCTGTCAGGAAGACGGCTTTAAATCCTAAGTGTTTTCAATATTTTCGAAAGGTTTTAAGATGGTAATGCATACTCGGGAACATTTTGATTATTACTACATGCAGCCAGTATTGCTAACAATTAGTACCGATAGCAATTTAGACAGTCACTGTTGGGTGCGGTTGTGCACTGCCCAATTCGCGTGAGGCTCGGTTAGAGTCCGCTAGTGCGAAACCGTGGACCTAATTTATTTGAACTCTCTGAAATTGCACAAGAATTGTCCAGCATGTGCTTGCTCACTGCAATAAAAAAGGTTGACGATTACATGTCGTGAAGATGTGGAAATGGCTTGTCACGGCAATCCTAGGATTTCTTGAACGACATACAGCGGCAATACGGAACAGCATACGGAAAGGAGGAAAGTGGAAGTTAAGTTTTAAAACACCACTCCAAGCAACATAGGATATCATTTCACGGGTCAATTCGACCAAAAGCCTGCAATAAAGTGACAGGAAAAAATATATGGGAGCAGGTTAGGAGTCGCCTCCTACAAATGAGCTTCATGTCCACCCTGGGGAGAGACTGGCATGCTACCCTTGAGTACACCAGGCCCCACATTTAGCACTCAGCAGAGCTATATGTAAGTATTAGAATGCTAAACAGAGTAAAAGAAACGGGCCTCAATCCCCTGACAATGAAAGAGCCCCTAATTCGGCAGCGTTGGGTAGCAGGAGTACGGAGAGGCCGCTAAAATCTCACAACCAATGGAAGCTGCTTGGATCACGAAGGACTTAGGTGACCTATAATGCACATATCCTCGCATTCGAATCTTCGACTCTTGCAAGCAAGAAGGACATGGTACGACGTAATCGGCCTGCTGCCGAGACGAGACGACGCCACCCATTCAACGCCGTCTATCACACCGGAGAGGAAGTGTTCCTCAGAACATGCGACAGCAGAGAAGTCAGCGGAGTCGGCGTTTTCGTCAACACGCGTTTGCCCATGAACATCGATCGATTCATTCGAACAGCTTACAACCCGAATCGGACGTTGCGACATATAAAGATGTGGATCAATCTCGGCTTTGACAATCTACGTCGTTTACGCGCCGACATTAAATTATGAGAAAAGAAGTCGAAGCGTTCTATATGGATTTGGAGAAATTCTACAGAGAGACCATACGTTATTCAAGGTCATCATTGGAGATTTTCAACGCCAAGATTAGACCAAGAAGAACGTCTGAAAGAACGTCACATTGGGACTCACAGATTAGAATGAAACGAACAGGGTGAGCGGCTGCCTGAATCATGATAACCAAGACCATCCACGGTAACTCGCAGTTCCAAAAGCCCCACCCTCAACGCTAGACGTGTAAACCTCCCAATGGAGAGTACCATAGCGAAATAGACGGCATCACAACAAATAGTGAGTTTTGTCTAGCAGATATCACCATTGTCCTGAAGTTCTACACGGGATCAGACCTTCGGCTTCTTGGTGCAAGATCCCATTTGCCGAAGAAAAAAAGGAGAGAAGCTAAATTCGAAAAAGAAACTCCAAAACCACTGTAGATTGGAACTTATTCGATTCATTAGTCGGCTGTTGGGAAAATGCTGCCGTCGACAAGATCGACGAGAAGCACGATCGGCTCATTCAACATGTCTGCGTAGGCGCTGAAAGTTCGAAAATCGCCAACAGACGACTGTCTCCAGATACTGTCGAACTGATACGCTAGCGTGGAATCCCACGAGCTGCAGGCAAAGGCGAACTAACGTCAAAACTTGGAAAACAATGCAGTCAAGCGATAAAAGAAGATCTTAAAGAGAGAAGAGCAGCAGTTATGGTCGAAGCTGAAGAGGCTGGGAAAAGGATTCGCAAAGTTCACCGATGCCTCGTCAATTACGAGATCAAGATGATTACGCTCCGAAGCCAAGACGGAACAGTTACAGCGCCCAGAAAGGCAATGGAGAAAATACTCACGAGTACTACTGAGATTTTTCGATAGCCACGTCCACCTTCCATCATCTGAAATAGAGGAGGATTGATATGTTGTACCATCGGCTCTCCCTTCGAAAAGAAACCAATCACACCACCTTCGCTTTGCTGATGGTATCGTCCTTATAACACCAAACATAAGCCAAGCGGAACGTATGCTTGCCGATTTTGGTAAAGCCTGTGGAAGGATTGATCTTCGACTAAATTTCACAAAGAAGATGTCCATAAAGAAAGGATTGGTTTCGTATGCCCCATTCACGCTCAATGGAACGAGTATCTCTGAATGCCCCATTTATGTCTATCTAGGTCGGAAAATCAATATGACGACCGACTTAGTTCTGGAGCTGAGCGAAGGAAACGAGCGGCTTGAGGAGCCTTCAAGAGCATCGACGATGTAGTGAAGAGAACAAAGAACACCCGACTCTGTGCCCACCTTTTCGACTCAATGGTACTTCCTGCCTTAACGTTTGCGTCAGGAACTTGGTCGTTGCGTAAGCAGGATGGAGGATCACTCAGCGTTATCGAACGCGCAGTCGGAAGACGATGCCAGGAGTATCCTGTGTCCCGGAAGTAAGGGGAAAGGGATCCGAAGCACCGATCTGCGTCGTCGATCAAAAATCAAAGATGCCGTTCTTTACGCCAAACAATGGAAGATAAGGTGGGCCAAACACGTAATACGTATTAATGACAACCGATGGACAAGGGCCGTTAGTGGCTGGATTCCTCGGGATGTCAAAGGCATTGCAGGAAGACCACCGATCCGATGGTCAGAGTTGTTCACAAAAAACCTAGAAGAAAGTTTTAATGCTCAACGAGTTCCCTAGAGCGAGGAGAACCCACTGGGCTGCTCTTGCACATTACAAGGAGAAGTGGAAGATTTACTGATGTCTCCTCGAGCCACTCTACGATCAACGGGTCCACAGGTGATACACTTGACTCATTTAAAGTATCACTACTGGGCGCGGTAGAACACTGCTCAATACGTGTGACGCTCCGTTCGAGCCGGCGCGGGTGACTCATGGACCATATCTATTTGAGCTCTTAAAATTGGCCCGAGAATTCTCCAGCATCAGCTTGCTCGCTGCAATCCACAAAGGTTGACGAGTGCTTGTCATGAATGTGTAGAAATGCTTTATCAGGATAATCCCAAGATTTCTGGAAGGACATACTCCCTGCAGTGTAGAACAATATACAGAAAAAGAGTAAGTGGAAAGAATATCTTAAAACAACACTTTGTGTAAAACGTTAATCTGGAACTTCGTAAATGATTTTTGTGAAGAGAAAAGCGAATGTATAGATCTGCTCAGTATACGAAGTCATATCCTATTGATAATTCTACTACGGCGCACCATAGAGGTGGTCCAGTCAATTCGAGCCTAAGTAGAGCGCATAGGAATTGGAAGCTATTTGAATCTGGTTTTATCCTTCTTTACAAAGATTAGGGACAAAGTAAATTTTATCGAAATTATCGAAGCGAAGCGAAAGGTGAGGATGGCGAAGTGGTGTGGAAGAAATCATGAAATCGGTGAAATGCCCAGATTTCGCGTTGTTCAACATTCTTCCACATAATTGGAGTGTACTATCTGCTGTTTGCCTGGGATATTCTAATAAATATTTTCTAGTAATTCTAGCCAAGTCTTGTCGCACCCATTACGACAAGGTAGATCAAAGCTGGAGGAACAAAAACCAGCAAGAAGAAGTTTTAACCGTTGATCGAACAAAAACAAGGTCTTTAAAAATAAGGTTTGTGGATAGACTTCTAACTACTTGAGAAGACTGTCAGTGAAATGGTATTGACATTTAGTACAGTATTTTCACACAGCAAGAGGCGAATAGGACAGTGATTATTGTCTGTCAACCATGAGCCTGGTGCTAGTTCGATTCAGCTCTAGGCCCACCAACCCTCTTATCTCTCCCATATTGGGAAATTGGTACCGTACTCATCCAGGAAGGAACCACTCCTTGCAATTCAAATGAGAGTGCTCTACCCGGCAATTTTTTGATCCTAAAGAAAACTGACTGGACCTGCATTCTGAAACATCCGAGAATGAATGAAAATCCTCAAGGAGCAGCAGAAGTCACACGTAAACGTTAAAAAACCTAAGTGGATGATGGACGCGATAGAATAGAATCGAATATGAGAAATGCTGAGATCCACAGAGTGGATATGAAGAAAAAGGCAACCGGTATGAAATGAAAGAACAATATTTCCAACGATCGACTTTCTATCAACCTCGGCACTGAAGAAAGAATTTACGTGTTGTTCAAAAAATATTTATACAAGTGGAAAAGAAGTTGGAAAAAAATGCGCAAAGTTGCTGATAAAAAACTAATTATCGGGGTCGTCCGCTTTTAACTGAAGCAAAAGTTTGAGTAAAGATCTTACTTGCAGTTAATGGAGTTGATGCCATAATGAGACCACAGTGCATAATCATCGGGAACACGGTGAGAGCTTTATGCAATGCAGATAATCGACTGATGTGTCATCTTGTCAACACCATGGTGATTGAAACCATTCCTCCTATGCACTTGTCAGTTTCTGGAAGCCTCACGGTATGTGTTGCTTACCTTTCCACACAAATTTCACTTTAAGAAGAAAAGAAAATGTTTGCAGACTACAAATGTCATTATAGCAAATTGGTCGAGAGAGATGTGGTAAGGTGTGGTGAACAGAGCAGTTCGAATGCTGGCATCGGGTCCATTTGGTACGAACTTCGCCTCGGCATTTGCGACCGTCAGCTGAAACGCGATTTTAACTTTGTGAAGCGTTCGAATAAGCTATGCCGCCGTTAAGCTCACAATGCCAATAAAGTTTCACCCCAAAAAATGTGCTCGATGGTTAGACCTATGAAAAAAAAACAAAGTTGAGTTTAAAGTGTGATAAATCACTAATGCTATCCATGTAAAGCCGACTGAAGACTTCTGCATACATGACGTGGCTCTGGAAAAATCTCCAAGTTCATACATTTAAAAACTGCTCCATCCTCAGCTGGCGGTAGATCAAAAAACTCCCAAAAATTGAAACACGCTGCAAAAATGGTAAAAGATTTAAAACAACTAGTTTTACTGTGATATCCCATAGGAAAAAGACCTGCTGTAGAACAACAATTAAGAGAAGCACGGGAATGATAGAGTGCTACTTTCGTTATTCCTCCTCTCGCTTGCCTACTACCCATTACCTCTCACGGGTCGGCAGGTTTGCAAAAAATTTCACAGAAACAGAAAAGCTAATTCAATTTGTTGGTGAGCAAACGAGTGTCACTCTGTGAGCCAAATATATAATAATCAATTTCTAAGATGTTTGATAGAATCAATGCATGGCGCAAAGAGAAATTGCTCAACCACGAACGTTTTGTTTTTTCATGATTGTGGAAATGCTATAGAAATTCAAACAAAAAATGCACCCATCGCTTTTTGAGAAATGATCATATTTGGTGGTTTAGAGCTGACTGGATAACTTTGAGAAAAAGACCTTGTCTGTTCATTCCCTTTCCATCCATCTTTGGGCTTTCAATTTTTCATCGTCCTTCATTTCCTTCCTATTTAATTACTGTTGTTTATCTGAGAACCGTTGGTTACGGATTAGTGTTTCTAAGTGGCTGTAGAACGCGTCCACCTTTCTCTCAACGATTGCACAATTTGGCTAGTAACAAAAGGCGATAGCGACTTATTCGTGACGGGAAAGTTGGAGATGAAGAAGAACGAAGAGCAATGAAATAATTTCGCATGAAATGCTTAAATAGGAAATGGACGAGTATACGGCACAGCAGATGCCTCGGGCGTTTGAAAATTTCGCTTTATGAATGACATGAGTTTCGATCTTTTAAAATGGACTATGTCCATATTTCTAATTTTCGTCTCCTGCTGAGCGACTACAAGGAACCCAGTGCAACCAGCGGAAACTGTGAAGGTCGCGTGGAAAATGTGGTGGAGACACGGCTAGCCGATGGCAATGACTATCATTTATGTTATGATGGATTTGCTACTAACATATTTATTGTTAAATCAGGGAGCTAACCAGGTACAAAAAATTTTGTTTAGTTTCGTAGCCTAAGTGAAAAGCTCAGACATGGGTGCATAAGAGACGAGAAAACACCTCATGTAGATCTCATGTGAAGTACCCTTTGTTAAAATCAGTTACCTTAGCTTTTTATTTACTGTCTACCTTCCTTCGTAGCAAAGTGGTGTGTTAAATACGAGCAGCAACACGCTAAAATATAAGCGAACCTTCAACCTCAGATCAGTTTTGAATCCGAGACTACCTTTCAGGGAAGAGAAAACAAAAGCTTCGGATGGGATGAGGTTTGCACTTCAGTCTTCTTAAAGGGCAAATCGCGGTTTCGAAGACAACCTAGGGTTCCGAGTTTTGCTACTGTCCCAGAATCCCTTACGGTTGCACTCGTTGAGTTGAGGCGGTTTGATACTCTGAGGAAGTCGCCGAGCAGCCAATAACAGCAGCAACAACAACTACTACTACCAACCACGCGTCACCTCAAAAATAGAAGTTCGGAAGGTTCCCACGAGTTAATTACTAACGCGCAAACTATATAAAAAGTCGGTTTTTCGAAGTTTGCGATAAATTCTTGTCTATGCACCTGAGTTGGCAGGCCTACGTAAAAAACGGCCGTGTTGAGCGAAGGAAGTGGGTGGATTGGAAAACTTCTACCAAGAGTGTTATGGTAAATGAATGAACTTGCTATCTGCGCGTTTACGTCATGAATTTACCTTTGGATATAACCAAAAATTAGTTAAATTTATTGAGCTATTAGAGAGTGGATTGCTATGAGTTTGTCCACGACGAATGTGAGAAGCAGAATCATGTTGGAAGCTGTATATCAAAGGGGTAAATATTGATTCAGCCTACGATGAGATACTCAAAACCTCGGAATTTGGTATCGTTTAAGCACATTTGAGAGACAGAATTCAGTGAATAATTAAGGTTGCCGAAAATGAGAATCCAATGTAGCCTGCTGCAATCGCAGACTTTTAACCAAGCGGCTAGGGAGAAAAGTACTAACTGATAATAAATGTGTTTCATAGAGGGGGGTAGGGTTAAAAAACGCTATAGGTTTTAAGCCTGGTCGATAATAAGTTCTCCTTCACCAGGGATCAAGCGGGAGAATAGCGGTGGGGGCCCATTACAGTCACTGCCGAAAAGAACGAGTCTCTTAATTAGCTTCTGTTCGCCTTATTCTGATTAAGAATTACCTCTTATCGGAGGTGCGTAGGTTATTTCAACATTGAATCGTGCGAGAGTGAACAACACAGCGCCAATTCGATGATGTGCTTCGTAATCCTTCCACTCGAAAACATCGCTCAGCATATGTTCAGTTAAGAGGAAAAAGTTATTTTTTGATGTATCAGCCAACTTACGAAGAGACATATTATCAGTTCCAAACTTAGACAGTCGTGGAATCGCTACAGGTTAAAACTGATTTCCACGCTTCTTCTGACAGGTCGAAAAATTACAGGCGCCAGAAATTATGCAATCATTGAAAAGATTATCAGAAATATAGCAGCATCTGTAGTTGCATGATTTCTTCGTAGAACACCAGCGGCTGTGCACGAACTCCAACTTCACAATAAGGTGCGATACCCGAAGGCTGCTGTTTGGAGAATCACAGCTGTTCAATCACCTGTATCACCTGTACTCCAGTTGGTCGTCGAGTGACCAAATGCGGGCGGAGGTAAACCTGCCTTTTCGCTCCGTCGCGTGCAAGAGCAGCAAAGTGGGTTCTCGCCGCTCTAAGGACTCGTCGAGCATCACAGCATCACATTTTTTCTTCTTTTCTTTGTGAAGAACTCTGACAATAGGGTCGGTGGTGTTCCTGCAGTACGTTTGACATCCCGAGAAATCAATCACTAACGGCTCCTGTCCATCAGCTGCCATTCATACGCATCACGTGTCCAGCCCATTTTATCTTCGACCGTTTGACGTGCAAAAACGGCATCATTGATTCTTGGTCGTTGACGCAGGTCGGAGCTTTGGATTCCTTCCCTTACTTGCGTGACGCCTAACACTCCAAGCACCTTCGTATTCCTGTTGAGCAAACGCGAGGTGTTATTTTTATTCTTTATTCACGAACAAGCTGACGTTTCGGCGGATTTCGTCTTTCTCAGAGCCTGGAAAGGTCAAGTTGACAGCAATCTATTCGGCCAAACACCTCCATAACCAAACAGAGAAAACGCTGAACCAAGATTTCAATCACATTGAACACAGCTTTGCACCCTCACCGCTTTCTATGACGACTTCCACTGAGTATGTCGCGTGGAGACCAACCGCACAGAACTCACGTGTAAGCGTAATATGCCTCTCCCATCAAAATAACAGCCTTATATACTGCCCAAAATCAAGCGTGATAATGAGGCATTCTTCCCTGCGGTTCATTTTCGGACTTTCTGGAATTAATCCAGAAGGCCTCGAGAGCTTTGCGCGCTTGTGTTTTCGACTCCTGTGCAAGGATCATAAGACGTACTTCAAAGTATTCCCCGTTATGGCTTTGGGCCCTATGCGTGCCTAGTGGGGTATTTGGTTTACGTTTGCCGACTAGGTGTTCTTTCATGCGGATACAGAGGGGTCTGTGCGTTTCGTCAATGTATTCGTTTCCCGCACGCCTTACAGGAGATCAGATAAACGTGTACCCGAGCTCATGCAATCACCATCTCTACCATTATGGAAAATATTTGCAATTTTTGCGTTGCACATAGATCGGTCATATACGCGGTTACGAACGAGCTGGCGCCTAAGATTACTCGGTGGCATTTCAACTACGTTTATCGAATTCTCTAGATCCCGCCCTTCTTAAGCAGCGTTTTGTAGCTGCACTTACATCATTTGAGATGAAAGGGTTAGGATAAACGAAACCTTTTCATCGCTAGAGATGTCGTTTGGAGGCCTAGGATTTCCTCTACACCTGTCCCGAGCTACAGTTTCGTAGCCATTAGAAATGGCTATTTGCCGCGCCACGTTCCGGGACTCCTCTCTCTGCTCTCTTCCCGTGCACACGTTGGTTGCTGTTCGAAACATGTTTCTTACCAGCGCCCTTTTCGTGTGAGAGGGGTGAGAGGAGAGGTAATGAACCAAGATGTTTTTATTACTTGGCTTTCGGTACCACTTCGCAATGTAGCCATTCTCTGACAGGCCAATTTGGACGTTCAGGAATGGAAGCCAGTTCCCCTTCGGTTTCTCTCGGGTGAACTTGACACACTCTGACTGTTCATTCAACAACTCGAAACATTTGTCCATTTCCTCTTGTGTTGAGCAAAGGACAAAACAGTCAACTATATATCTACAGTAGAGTAGCGGCCCGAGATCGATCACCGGTGCTTCCATCTTAGACATAAACGCAATGGCCAGGCTTGGTGCCAGTCGTTGTCCCATTGCCCAACCCTCTTATTTGAGCGTAGTACTTTCCGGACTATCTGAAGATTGAGCAGCTCAAGCATTCTTTTAAGAGTGCCATCAACTGCTCTATCTTGAAGCCATACATGTTTATTTCTCCTTCGTGTCTGCATCAGGAGTTCGAATATGGCTTGCATTGCGGAGTCATTCGACACGTTTGTATAGAGGGCGCTAACGTCGAACGACTCCATCACGTACGCGCTGCTGGGCTGCGCAGTACGTAGACGATCCAGAAACATCTGGGTATTCGTAAGATGGGCTGGAATGTGTTTCAACAACTGGTTAAATATTAGGGTTAAAAACCATGTTATCCTATCCGTTGGCCCGTCTACACAGCTAATGATTGGTCTAACCTTAAACAATGATGGATCGGTAGACGCAATATCATCGCTGGATACTAGCTTATGAGTTTTTATAAGCAAGTACAAGACGGGACATGTTGGTAACTCAACTTTTAGTTGAGAGATAACTGATGGTTTTAAACCAGCAGCCCCGGTTTTAAACCAGCAGCCCTTGCCATTTCGGCCCATTCGTGATTCAGTTTTCGTTGTTTACTTTTAAACTCCTTCTCAGATGATGGGCGATAAACCGAAGCATCTTCAAGATGCTTTTTCGTTATTTCAACATCTAACTGATGGGGAATTACGACAAACTCTCCACCCTTATCACTAACGGATAGTCTTATGTTTTTTCAACCTTATCAGCTCTCGTACCTCTCGCATACCACGTTTTTGCACTACAGTGAGGTTTGAGCTATATCTTTTCGCGCGCTAGTGATTAAGGACTTTGAAAGTTTCATTCGTAAATATCCAAAATTTAACATCAGCTTCATTATTGGGCTCTTGTTGTCTAACGAACGGCTGAGGAAATGGTGCTATTGGTAGGGCCCCCACTTGTTGTTGTTCGCGCCTATTTTGCGTTTCATCTCTAGCTTTTTT
This sequence comes from Angiostrongylus vasorum, assembly GCA_018806985.1. Lineage (NCBI taxonomy): Eukaryota > Metazoa > Nematoda > Chromadorea > Rhabditida > Metastrongylidae > Angiostrongylus > Angiostrongylus vasorum. Next base: position 9,298 of record JADANN010000138.1, on the reverse strand, counting down.
GCGGAGTCTATCTTGAAGTTCATGTAAACTACATGCGACCCTACGCAAGGTTATCTTAGAAAGTGGGTTCAGATGGTGAGGAAACTCGGTCCCAATTCTAATAACGAGCGCGCACCGTCAGGGAGAGTCATGCCTCCTAACACGGTTAGCCTTGGATTTTCTTGCACATTATTTTTCCTACTGTGACCTGTTTGATGTTCGTTAGCGGTATTTCTGTGCGCTCTTGAAGCCGTGTTATGCGATTTACTCAAAAAGGTCTTCGAATTTTCTCCGCAAAGTTACTTTAGCATTAGACCTAATAGAGTTGCAAATCAACACTGACCTACGCACTATTCTCCTCCAGTGGCGGTCCTCCAAGTACTGAGCAAAAAGTTTTCCTTCGTCTCGCACTTCTTCCACTTGGCGAACATCTCGTTTTAGTCGGCTTCGTAGACAGGTGCGTAGTATTCACAATTCGATGTCCAGTACTCGGTGACTGTCCTCTGGTAGTCCGCATACAACGTGTAGTCGTCTTCGTTTGATGAAGTTCGGCACGATTCGGTGTTTTTAGACAGCGGCGGAGAAAGTGTATTGACTGTCGAGCTAAGACGATCTTTTGTCTAAGTGACAGCGCTTCTTTTACAAGTCGGAAGTATCTTGCTGGCACATCTTGCAGTGATTGGCATGAGCTCGGGTACAGTTTGTCTGATCTCCTGTAAGGCGTGTGATAACTACCATAGAGATTTTCGTCTTTTTGTAAGTGTTACTGAAGCGTTTGGCCTAGTAAATTGTATATCAGTATACCCTTCCAGGCTCTGAAGAAGGCGATACTGCCGAAACGTCAGCTACTGTTGTAGTGTATTGTGTTTTTTCTGTGGAAGTAAATATATGCTGCTTTATCAACCTCGCGATTGCTGAATGAGAAAACGAAGTGAGGACTGTCGTAGTAGATAGTAGCACGTAATAATTAGTCAGTCCTGTCCTTTCATTGCTTGGAAAGGTGGCTATTGTGATGTTGTACACTTTGTTCGCTTCGTCGCCCCACTTGTATTTCTGAATGCGAAAAGGTTAAAGGAATAAATCGAGAAGTGCGGCTTGGATGCCGGCATTAGAATGACAGCGCCATCATTTATCAGTGTTGCATTCTTGTTTCATGTCTCTAAGTTTCTGTCTCTTTGTCTCTGTGTTGTCTCTTTGTTTCTGTCTCTCATGTCTGCCTCTCCCTATATTCAGACAGGTAACATGTGAAAGAGTCAAGCTAGTGTGTTTACGAAAACTGGCGAAAGGTTCTTCATGTGTTCTGGTCTTACCTTGTCCGGACCTGATGCTGTTCGATTTTTTCACCGACGAAATGGCATGTCGGAAACCGGTGGTAAAACATTTTCATCCTCATTTATTTCATATGATGAAATGTGGACTTGGCTATAGAAGAGATCTGAATAGTATTCGTGAATAATTTTCTCCGTTGCCTTTCTGGACTCTGTAATTGTTCCGTCTTGGCGTCGGAGTGCAATCATCTTGGTCTTGTAATTGGCGAAGCTTCGGAAGGCATTGCGAATGCATTTCCCAGTTTGTTCAACTCGTGGGTCCCAATGTGACATTCTTCAGACGTGCCTCTTATTCCACTCGCGAGGTTAAAATCACCAATGATGACTTTGAAGAATCAATGATGACCATGAATATATGGCCTTCTCTGTAGATCTTCGCCAACCCCATATAGAACGCTTCGACCTGTTTTTCCCCAAAGTTTAATGTTGATGCGTAAACGACGAAGAAAAAGTAAAAGCCGGTATTGATCCATATCCTTTTTAATCGTACACGCCCGATTTCGGTTGTAAGTTGCTGGTTTGAATCGGTGTTCATAGTCAAACTCATGATGACGGAAAACGCCGACACCGCCGGCTTTTGTGCTGTCGCATGTTTCGAGGAACGGTTCTTCTCCGGTGTCGTACATGGTGTTGAATGGGTGGCGTCATCTCGTCTTTTCCAAGCCGACGACGTTTTGCCTTATCCTTCTCCTTGCATTATCAACTCCTCTGTCAAATACTCAGATGCAAGTTTGTAGGTGCCTTGTAGGTACAGATCGTCACCTCAGTTCTTCACGACTTAGTCAGCTTAGAATGGCTCTGAGATTTTAGCAGTCCTTGCGTATTCGTGCTACCCAACGCTGCCGAATCAAAGCTTCTTTCGGAGTCAGCAGGGATGAGGCCCGTTTTTTAAAATGTGTTTAGCTTTCTAATACTTCCCTATAGCTCCCTGAGTTTTCAACATGGGGGCTGGGTGTATTCACGGGTAGCTTGCCAGACTTTCCCAGAGTGGACATGGAGCTTATTTTTGGAGATGGCTCTTAACCGCTTCCCAGATACTTTTTCTGTCACTTGATTGCAAGCTTTTGACAGATTTTACTTGTAGAATACAATCCAACTAGAACGTATCCACACGCATGCCTAAACACGCCTTGTAAACACGGAAAGTATGTGCCAAATCGGAGCGGGCAGAAACAGGGGAGTCCTTCCCCTGGATGCATCTGCGTCTCAGGGAAGGAAATGTTGCTTCGTTCGCGATTAACCTCCTGTCTGCCACCTGAGGCCGAGCCAAGTGGCCTCGCGACTAACCCGGGTTTGACGTCCCTCTGTATGAGGAAGATCCGTGGACAAAGCTGCTCAAAAGATTAACATTATTTTTCTAATGGCCATTTTATTTATAGATTGCCCATATTTTAATGACAGTCTTACGATCACTTTTTCACTAAAATACGCGTTAGTCACTGGGTTTTGCTACTTTAAAAAATATGTTTGTTTAGCTATAACTGAAGTGTTTTAATTATTGAGCTTACACGAGGCTGATGAAAACAGCTCTCTTCGGCCAACGTTTCGACGCCTTCGTCTTCGTCAGAGCTGATGGACCGAGTAGATTTTCCACAGTTGTTCGTCTTCAAGACGTGCAACTGAAGTTTTAGATAATTTCGCCTTAAAAAGCATAAATGTCGACATTGCACAACTTTACATGATCAGCTAATGCTGCGTCGCATTTTTTAGACATTATCTTTAAGTAAATAAGTTTGTTTTAAATTCACTTTTTTCATCAAACTGGACGGAAAAGGTTTTTTGACGGGTTGAAGTGACAGTATTATTTTCCGATGTATTTGTATTTGTCAGTGACTGGGAATGAACCTGCGTGAAATCTGCGACTCTACAAGGGCTGGTTAGACGAGAAAGTCGTCCACGTGTTTCACTGAGCATCTGGTTGGGCGTTTCATGAAATCTACTGAACCAAATCATTTCGTCTTTTTACGAAAACAAATCTTTTCGAGTTGACCATTATTTTTCCAGATTTCTCTTATTTTCCTCGCTTCTTGATGCCATACTCTGTTTCTTTTAGTTGCTGAGAGCTCAAAAAAATAAAACTCAGAATAACTTGAGAATTCTATGAAACTCACAGAATGTTTTGAAAATGCATTTTCTCGGTCTCACTTATAGTCATCAATCCAAGTCGAAAAACTGTTTACAAAAAATTTTCAATAAAGCTTCATTTAGCCGGTATTTCTTATAAATAGTTTTGCAAACGAAACGTATGGGCGCGGCTCTTTGCTGGGAGTACAAACATCCGCATGGATTGACCTCTTTGCCGTGTATTTTATTTTATTTTTTTGTAGGAAACATTTTGCTCGTAGCTGCTCATTTCAGTCACACTGCTGTTAATCTATCGAAGGAGTCAGTTCACTTCTTTTTTCTTCTTTTTCCCTGCCCCGATGTATGCGTCAGAAACCTGGTTGCTGCGTGAGCGGGAAGAAAGACCGCTCATCGTTATTGAACGCACACTCGAAAGGACGGTGGTGGAGTATGCCATATCGCAGAAGTAGGAGGAGAGATTCGAAGCTCTAATCTATGTCAAGGATCAAAAATCAAAGATGCCGTTCTATAAGCGAAACTTTCGATGATAGAATGCGGTCGGACGCGTAACACGTTTAAACGACGACCGTTGGACAAGAATCGTTAGTGGCTGTATTCTTTAAGTTGTTAAATGCACTGCAGGGAGGGCCACCTACCGAATGACCGGAGTTCTTTTCGAAAAGGCCTATAAGAAAGGAAGGTGTTATGCTCCACGAACCTTAGAACGAGCAGGACTCTTTGGAGTTCCTTTTGCACTCGACGGGGAAAAATCGAAAATTTGCTGGCGTACGCTCCAGTCACTCGACGATCAGCAGGACGACAGGAGAGACAGGTGACTTTGCTTTCACTGTTACTGATTTCAATTGATTTTTTAATCTAAACACTCCTCACTTTTAGGTGATCTTTTTTGGAGCTGAAACTACACAGCTTAGGAGTTTCTCCATATCTATGTCGGCTGGCCATATTACGGAATCGAAAAATCCTGTGGAAATCGCAAACCAAATGCGCCCAAGTCCTCTAACTTCCATACAGAAAGGATTGTGCCACATCATTGAAATCTGCTCCATATGTCGATAAGATGATGATGTCATATTATTGGCCTCGATGACAGGATATCTTAAGAGTTGTCGATGAAGAACTAGAAGGTTAACGTTATGTGCTACACAAAGCAAATGCGAAACCCTACAGCCAAAATGGTTCAGAACCTTCTTTCCGTATGACAAGTCCAAAAATTGATACGGACGGTGAGCATTTTTGCTGAGCTCCCACACCTTACTCCATCACTTTTTGTTGCAAGAGGTCCTGTTGCTAAGGAAGCTTTTGCCAAATTCAAGTCCTTCAATTCAATCCTGTTTTTTCTGTAGGATGTCGCATATTGCCATCAATTAGCCGATCTTTTAGAAGTGAAGCCTTCTCTTTTTTCTTAGTGCTGTTCAACATCATGTTAGGAGATCTGTGGCTGAATATGTAATGTAAAATGGGTGCAGGATCTAATTACAAATGAGAAAATTAACCGTCGTGACACATTCATGTCGAACAATCTAAAGTTCGCTTTACGCATTATGTGAACTGGTCCACAATTCTACAATACAAAGAAATTCTTCTACACTTTTATAACTAGCTGTCTTCGAACAATAGTAGATGGGAAAAATGCTCAGCTACGAACGAGTGTTCCGTCAGTGAGTGAGTGTTGTTCCACTTCTACATACAGTGAACTAACATCAAAACTATGGTTACGCAAATACGACTCTGTATACCGAATACAAAATACGCAATAAATCATTTTCTAGATTGCTGGTGTTCTTCAGGGGTAGGCAGTCAATGAGTTTCCACAGCTCTGCCTTGAATGGAGCGATTTATCGTTGCCATAAGAATGACATCAATTCGGTAGTTGAGAGGAGTAGCTTCTGATATGGCAACGTTTACGACAATAATTAAGTGAACAGTCTCTAAAGAGGTCCTGTCAACATCCCGTCACAATAGCGATTGCTTCAGGATGGATTATCGGTTGAAAAACAAATTATCATCAACTGATAATCGTATCAGCAGCAACCACCTTGTGTAGAAGAGCCTCGCCGGGTGTGTTCGGTTGATTCGAGATGCTCAACTGAGGACGATCCAGTTCGATATGAGACCAAGATGCCACATCGGGAAGAGGAACAACTGTGGACCAACGACAAGGCTCATCGGCTCCGATGAAGACGAAGACGCTGAAACGCTAGCAGAATAAACATTTCATATCAACCTCGTGTAGGCTCAACAATATAAACAAATATATAGTTAGTGTTTGTTTGGAAAGCTTTCTGATTTTTGTTATTATATCGTGCAACACTTTCCTCTAGCTATTACTTCCTTTTTGTGGTTCGCCTAATAGCCGGTCAAAAATTTTTATCGTATCCACGGAAATATGTGTTCACCTTAATGAAAAGCTCCCATCAGAAAAATTTATACTAAGAATAAAAAAATTCTAAGTTCTAGGAATTTGAAGGAGAAGCAAAGAGAAATGCATACGTTTCCATGGTTCTCCATTAAACGAGCGGTGTTAACCGTATCGCCAAAAAAAACAGTAGAAAGATATGATTATTCCAGCCACACCCATCACTACTAATCCAAAAAAATTTGTTTATTTGTTTGTATGAACTGTTCTTATTAAGCTGATGCGAGGTTGGTATAGTTGTTGCACTCGTAACAGCACGGCTGTGAGGAAGGCGAAATCGCCGATGCGTCCGCCATCGCCCAACAGCACCAACAACAGCGACAACGAAGACTTATACCAACCTCTCGTCGCCTCAACAAGATCAGTTTATAAAAGTCGTGTAAATAAGCATAACAACCACTTATGCCAAGGTTTATGAACCGACGGTCTTTTTTGATCTTAGAATAACTATGCATCTAGACATAAAGATTACGTCTATTAAAATGGGATGATCGAAAGCGATGTCTTCTGAAATATAAGCGGCACTCTCAATATCTAGCCGTAATGTGAAGCTCCGACCTTCAAAATTAGTCAAATCTTCGAGATCTAGGAAAATACACGTTTGTAGCGAAACATAGATGGGTCGGTCACCTAATGAGAAGAACAGACGGCAGAAGGACGAAAAGAACTGTCGAGTGGACTCCATGAGAATGCAAGTGTTCCTTAGGACGGCCACCAAAACATTGGGCGGATGTGTTCGTAAACAAGGTTAATCAGCTGTGTCCTCAGCTGCAGTTATTTCACAGATCACGGTATGATACTCACACGTGCTACCATGCTCGAACAAAACCATCACCAAGGACTATGCTTGCGAGAGAAATGAACGAATGGCAAATGTACCAGGGTCCTCACTAGTCGTGCGAACGGGCTATCCAAGTATCCAAGTGAGCATCCTAGTAAAATAGAATGATTCATCTGAATTGAGCTGACTGCGCAACACTATGAATCTCACATGAGCGTAGCGTGACTGGTCCGTCGCTGATATCCAACAAAATTTTCATTCCGTTGCTCATTAGCTGCACTACTCTTCATTACGTTTTTCATGGAGAGAACCGAGTTGGAATGATACGGTAGTAAAAATTGAATGATCGAAGAAGTTAACAACCATGGTAGTCCTATGAGCTTCCGGAATCGCTTCCTTATTGTTCTGCTGCGGAGGTAAGTTGTTTGTAACAACTACTTTTACATTAACGTACCAAGCGTATACAGCTGAAGCTTTTGGAAACGCTGGCTCCATTGCGCATGAATGGATCGTCAAAGCGGATTTAGTTTTAATAGACGTATTTCTCGTCGAATTCACCAATGCATTAGTTCCTCAACACAAAAGATATCGAGATCTTTCAGTATTTTTTCTGCCTGGTTAGATCATCGTGTAATGAAAACCATCGGGACAATTCACCACCTTTTGGGTCTTTTCCCTTCACACTGATGATGAAAACGCTATAGTCGCTGTTTCGCTGTGTTTGGCTGCACACTTCACCAAGGAACCTCATGTTTTAGCTGAGAATCTCTTGATTTTCTAGTGTATTTGCAACATGTCTCTTACCCAAATTTCAAAACAGTTGCCGATAAAAGGGATTTCTTCATCCCACAGCGAGTTTCCTGGCAACGTAGACATATTTCATTTATACTGGACTTTAATGCAAATCGAACTTCCTTGTATTGCTGTGCTTCGTTCAATATTTTATCATCCTCGGCGAGAGAGACTCGACCAGACGCTTCGAACGGTAGCCGATACATTGGACCACTGTTATTGGCACTGTGTGCGCCTCTGCTGTTATACAGCAGTAAAATCCTGTCGGTTTTTCACTGCCTGTCTACATTACCTTCTTGCAAGACGAGTGCAGTTTGTTGGCGACTGATGGTACATTTCGTAGGGTACAAAGTTTAATCCTGTTGCAATCGGCTACTGTGTGATTCTACATGGAAAGAAAAGTGTATTGGAATCAAGTAGTGGAAACCAGTAAGGTCATATACCCTCTATAAACTTTTTCATCGTTCTTTTAATACAGCAATATTTCCACCTCCGTGTCTGAAAGTGGCTATCGTGACCGTAGATATTCATTATTCGCTATAATATATCATACAAAACAAATACTTTCTCCATTTGTTTCGTTGTCTTAAGATCGTTGTACTCGGAGGTAGCCCGGTTCAGCTGTATATTCCACTGCAACTTGGGAATCCGCGAACTTATTCCTTGTTGAGTGCTGGTCGTACGTGATTCAACGATGTGACGTTTTTTAACATTGGTTGTAATCAGGCATTTTGCAACATTGTCTCTAGTCCTTGTTGGTCTCGATCCAGCTCGGAGCTGTTCCGGCATGCACCTGTTGCTAAAAAGACTATCATTTTTGGTGCCAAGTTTTTTCAATTTTTCTTTTGCCTTAGAGAGAAAAAGGTATTCACTAATAGATCATCATCGGCTCCGGTTTAAGGCCATTTTTTGCTTATTAATTTTAACTTAAAATGTTTTTCAAAAACCTCTATAAAGACATTAATTCCAGAAAAAAGAATGTCGCTGAGTACGAATGTAGACTAGAAAAGTTTTCAAAGTGCTATTAGAAATAGGGTGAAACCTGTCCTTACGGGTTTCTCACAGCATGCCGAAATTTGAGACGAATACTTACTACTTAAGAAGAATCACCTTGCCGCGTTCAGAAGCGAGTACATGGGACTTCAGGACTCTTCTTCCATCACCGATATCGGTCGCATCTTTACAAGCGAAGTGTTCTCCATTTCTCTGTGGCGCACACCGTTCGGGTAACGATTTAAGTATATTTCAAGGTAGGTTTTAATGTTCAACACAGTCAAGCTAACCGATGCAGTTTTCGTAAGTGATAAACTTTGTAAAACAATATGCCTAAATCTGAAAAGTCTGCAAAGTGTGTAAAAAATGTTCGTGGCATTGGTAACCTGTGTGAATTCCAATACGAATGTCTACTCTTTCATTGGGTAGGTGTGGGAGCCGGAATTCCGAAATCCGGGCTCGAAGCAGTTCGAGCAAGATGTCAGCGATTTCCCACGCATCTTCGTTTCCACTACGCTGTGCTAAACCGCACGCGCACAAATGGCCATTGTTGATCGTTTTCGTCTGTAGCAAAGTAAATTTCCTACCTTATTTTTTGTGGAAACACAGCCTTGAATTGCAGACCATGTTTTCAAGTGTTTTTCTGGAATCATTTGAATGGACAAACTTTCTTAGAGAAGATCTGCCCCAAAATTAGATTTAAACATGTTCAGATATTTTCAATGCTTCTGCCCGAACACTAGATGAAATAGTTTCTACTTTATCTCCACACCCAATATTTAAGTTTGGTAATAATGTTTCTCATCCGACAATCTATCGCGAATTTCTATGAGAGCCCAGCATGTCACCATCCTCTGCATCCTTCCAATAAAATCCTGCGAAAGTTCTCGCTAAACCTACCATTCAATCTTATTATCATCAAAA
>JADANN010000137.1:0-62584 GCA_018806985.1 Angiostrongylus vasorum | reverse complement strand
ATATTTTCGTTGTATTGAAAGTTCGGGACCTAAAATCCAGCACTTCTAGCATTTTACTTATCATTGTTGAGTGGAACTCTGCAGATGCGTGAGAGTAATCTAAATGTACTGGACGTCCGCTTTTGTCCGACCTTTTGAGGTTTTCCCTCCTTTTTCTCTCTCCTCTTAGTTTTTCTTAGTTCAATTGTGTTCAGTTTTGTTCAAAAGTGCTATTATAACGTGTTTTTTTTTTTGAAATTTCCAGTGATCGTCGGTTCTGTTCCTTAGTGCTTGACGCTTTCCACACCTTCACAACAATTTTCGGAAGACTAATAAAATGACTGGTGGGAATTTAAGTTCTCAAGTGTTAATCCAATGGTGTACACACGGTTATACGATTGTTGTTCATGTTCTTCACTCATTCAGATACTATGTATGGCTATTATACGCCCGCCCAACGGGGGGATCGTGCTGTAATGTACAGCGGCGGATTCATCCCCCGGCAGGGTCTTCCAGAATGAGGGAGTTCGGCGTTTCCATTAGGAAGTTCAGCTAAAAGTAAACCAATACTAGGATCGACCACCGTCCTGTTATCAAATTAGTCCCATGGTGGCAAATCTCCCTATGATCCACAAGGGCTGCGACTGCCTGTGGTGATGGCTACCTGGGACAGACTTTGGCCAGACTGTTCTCGGTACTCCAGGAAACCACAGTGGCTAAAGCAGCAAATCACTGAAAAAATGGAGATTATACTGGGGCCCGCACAACTACTGAAGACGGGGATCCTATTTACCAAGTAGGTCGATATACGTAAAGCAAATCAAATCTAGTCGTGAGGCGCCAACACTGAGAAGGTGAAATTTTATACGATACACGAAAATTTGGAACAGACGTAAAAAAAGAAAGTTCGTACACATGTCCTTGGGACTGGTAGGCACCCACCGGATAAATTGCGAAACAGTTAGGAATTCCCCACTTTGTTCCATATATTCTCCCGCAACTGGAGTATTTTCATCCAAATTTGTTCCACATCGCTTCTCTGTGCTAGCTATAACTACTGTGTTTGATCGACTACGATATTCAGGAGTTGGTGGAGGACGTAAACGAAAATATATCCTTACTCTTGCTATTCTGCGGGCAATTCGTTCACGCCATATGACACTTACTTGGACTTGGGAGTCCCGTTTACATTGGTTGTGCGGGCCTCAGCATATTCTCTACTTTTCGGAGTTTTGCTGGTTTAGCCATTATGTTTCCCTGGACTCTCGAAGTCAGCCTGGCCAAAAATCGTCACCACCACAGCCAGTCTCCGCCCTTGTGGATCAGAGGGAGTACCAAGACGGTGGTGAATCCTGGTATGGGTTTGCTCTTGACTGGGCTTCCTGATCGAAACGGTGGACTACTTCCTAATTTGGGATACACTGTCGAGAGGATGAATACCTTGCTGTATATCGCATGCGGGCACCCAGGAACATCTCCTCGGCGCAAACGGCCTCTAATATCTTTCATTCGATGCCTGAAAGCGTATGTTTTTAAAAAATCTCCAGAACTGTGGTCCGTTGCCTAGTTTGCATTTCCCTGCTTCATGAGATTGCACTTGTTTTAAAACTGTTTCTTAACAATTACCAGGGACTTTGTTCCGCGCAAAACACTCTTAATTACTCAGAAAAGCTGTTAATCTCTTGTTCGTTCGTACTTGGTTCTCGTCCACTGCCTCGATAACCTAGTTCATGCTGAAGTTCATCTATAAAAATTGGCTGAGGGCTCTTTCTAATTGTCTCTCAAACCTCTGAGAATTTTGCATCAGTTACTGTAACACATGGACTGTTTCGTACATCTTGATTATCATGATATTGCTCGGAGTATTACTGTAGGATCATAGCTAGGAACCGAATGTATCGCATTTCGATGTGCTGGCTTGTTGACAATATGCTCTATGGAGAATAGGACTGCGTCCTTTACTAAGAAATTCTCGAAATACTGCATTGATGATCCAAGTTTTTCCACCTGACCTGGAGAGTTGAGTTAATCACTCACTTATTATAGTAACACGTTCTTGTTTTAAGGGAGTATCTCACTTGTTTAGGCAGTAATATGCGATGATGTCAACCTTCTTTTAGGTTACATATGTGCCTTAGCTGTTGGTGGGTCTGTGCTTAATAGCTTACCTTTTTCTTCACTGTCTTTAAAATACATCTCGTAGTGGCATCAAACCGTCGTCCTTATTTGATGAAAATTGTATGTTGGTGACGTAGTCGAGACGTTTACTAGACAGGTTCACCTCGTTTTCCCAGAGTTTTTAGTTTTCATGTGATTCTTTGGGCTCCAGGTAGTAGTAGCAGTAACGGCAGATAGTTGTTGCAAGGTTTTAGTAGCGACGGATTTTGGCCGGGAATACCTATTCGTAGCAGTTCATAATTTACAAAAAAACTTTCTGGGATGAGTTTAATTGTCAAGCCTAAGCCCCTCTGCATCCAGAAATTTGAGACCTAGGGACAATATGGGATGGTAAAGAACTGTTACTTCACTTTCACTCGCTATAATGACCATGTCTTCTGTATGGAATGGGCAGTTATACTGAGATATAGCCAACATAAGATGCGAGAGAGAGTTCCCGCACACTGACAGTAGTGTGCTTGGATGATCGACCATAGTAACATACAGTATATAGTAACATACGTAACCCTACATAAGAAACCAAGGAATCCTCTATAACCACCTTAACTTCCCGACTTCTCGAGTCTTTTGCTTATAGAAAAACCTACTATGTTCTGTGGTGTTTGGATGGCAAACGCGCTACTAGGTCTGCGAGCAACCTAAGACTAAACGTCGGTTGTTATATGTTGACAGAGCCGTGGTTTTATATTGATTTCGTGTGACGTGTATTTCGTAAGAGTGTTTGTGATGCTTATGTCATCTGCCTATGAAATTCTGTATTGGAAATTTCAGAGTAAATGGACGATTCATCCAGTGCATCGAATTTGAGCTATGCTACTTCTGAGTTGGTGAGTAATTGGTTAAAATTCTTAACAAAAGTGTTCTGGTTTTACTTTTATATGTGCCATGATTGAGCTGGGATATATTATCTTATAATGATCCTGTATCTTATACGTACTAAAGATAAGATTTTCTGCGCCAACATTCCATGTTCTCCCAACGGTTTACCGCCTCATCGTGGACGGGAGGTGTTCCGTTCTGGATGTGGGACTGCGACGTACAGCGGGTGGGAGGTTCATTCCCCTGGAAGGGTCTTCCAAGGTGAGAAGGAGTCCGGCGTTTCCATCAGGAAGCCTGGCTGAGAGCCAGTACCAGGATCCACCGCCGCGCTGGTATCAAAAGTCTCATGGTGGCAAATCTCCATCTGATCCACAATGGCTGCGACTGCTTGTGGTGATTAAGACTCGGGGAAGACTTTGGCCTGGCTGACCTTTGGGATTCCAAGGAACCACAATGGCTAAACCAATAAAAGTCTGAAAAAAATGGACGTTATGTTGGGGCCCGCACAACAAATGAAGACGGGCCGTCCGACTATCCAGGTAAGTTAAATAAGTTGAAGCTGTTATCACTTGCTTGCTCACTTTGCTGATAGCACTGATCGACAGCACCAGCTGAGAAAGAGGCGAAACCAAGGACCCGCATGGCGTGGTGGTGAACGCGTTAGCCCACGGAAAGGGTAATAGAGCGTTCGTTCCCCACCGCAGAGCAAATATCTCAGCACGATTGTGGTTGTATTTCGCTTAATACACTGCCATAAAAAAAGTTGTAGTATGTAGCAAATAAGTTAATATTAGAAAGGTAATGTTCAGGGAAGGCGATCAGACACTTCCTTTGGAGCTGCTCTAGTGAAGGAAATGCGCGCTGAATCGGACATGGCGCTAACAAATGTAGTGGGAGCGATGGAGCATTCGAGTGTTTGATTAATTGGAGGAGGATTTGAATATACTTGTTTTCACTGTAACTTCATCTTTTGTTTTTTCGCTTTCCATCCCGATGTAGTTTTTAAGGACCTTCTCCGTTAGGAGTTCAACTGTAGTTCTTTGACTCGCTTCCTTTTACTTGTCAAGGTTATAGTTTACTCCTAAAGATTTCAATAACTTGATGTTTTCATTCTGGTAGTAGTTGTGTGTAATGCATGATTGAATGTATTGGGCTATTCTGAGTACTGTACAACTTTCATTTCCCTTGAACATGGAAGATTTTTAATTTGATACTTTGGTATTTTTTAAACATAATTTGAGTATTGTATAAGTGCTGAGGATTGTAGTTTACTATTGTGTGCGATACGTGCCTGAATGATTTAAAGGGGAGATTGTCAGTTTATAAATTTAGTAATGCTGAGATTTGTAGGCTTTCCCTTGCCCTAATTTTTGTTCGTATCGTAGGATTTTTAAAACCAAGGAACTACGGTGCAGATCTTTTAAAAGGCGGCTTAGTAGCCCATTCTATTTTGCAACTGTTATGGTTTGTATCAAAGGCTTTGATTATTTCGGTGCAAGATTCTTTCTTAGTATGCCAATACTTGAGGTCCAGAATAAAGAGTGAGCTCGTCATAGATATCACGTGGGTGTCACTTTTGCGGCGTTCTGTGTGTTGGGCTTTTGAGCGTATTTTACCACATTTGTGGAGGCCTTGTATTAACATATCATTCTTCATGAATTGCGTCCGTCGAGGAAATTTTCAGTGGCCCTTAGCGAACACTTGTGGTCAGATATACGTCTGACGGTTACGAAGTTCACCATTATTTGTCGATGCCTCCTCCAGTGAAGTTATACAGTGTTTGAGCCGCTTCCCTTCTATGACTCTCTTATAAGATTGCTTCGAAAATTCTGTTGGACCAGTCGTTCATGACCAGACTATGGACTTCTAACGGAAAAAAAAAAACTGTTTTTCTGGTCTCTAATTCCTTTTCCGGTGACAGCTTCCTCGCATTGGCTCAACAAGATCAGTTCATGAGAACACAAATAAATAGCTCTTACATTTGCATTCGATTGTATTCTGGTGTATCGGAGGCTTTTAATCATTCCAGTTTGAGTGCACGAACGATTTCATTGTCTTGGCTCTGAATAAGTTGGAGTCTTGTCAACTAGGTAAGGCAAATGGTTCTCCAGCTACTGAATAATGTGTATTCAATTCTTGCTGTAGATGAAATGGGCACGCCTGCGGCAAAGAGCACCATCGGCTGCCTGATTCTGCACTTCCGGCGTGATTTGTGAGGAACGACTCACTCGAATAGTCGATGTTGTTACTCGAAATTTGAACACTCCACACAGATATTTGGCTTTTTATTTTCTGCCTTTTATACTTTTTATGGCAGGTTATTACTATGCGAAACACAACCACAAGATTGCTGAGATATTTGCAAAACTCCGGACCGCAGGTGTTTGCGGTGGGGGAACGAACGCGCTATTGTCCTTTCCGGGGAGTAACGCGTTCACCACCACACCATGCGGGTCCTTCGTTTCGCCTGTCTCTCAGCTAGTTCTATCGATCATTGCCGTCAGCAATCACCCGTCAACGGGATTGGAAACCTGCGGACCGGAGTATTCGTTAAGTTTGGAATTTGTCTTGAGTTTTGAGTCCAAAACATTAGTTTGATTTAAAACGAAGGTCTACACGTACCGTTTATGTCGATCTCTAGTGAAATGTGGCATTCCTTTTTCGTATTTGGTTGGTAACTGCTCATTAGGATTTTTCTCCCTTGTGAGCTCATTCATTATATATACATGTATATGTGTATATACACCTATATACGCACACATATATATGCTATCATTTTCCATTTGCAAGTATATATGTGCTGCTGGCTAGTTGTGTTCTAACTCTAGCTTCGCCAAGGTCTGACTTGTTTACAAGGAGTGCTACAGTAAGTGAATAGCTCCAGTCGGCTTGCTTCGATGCTGGTCCCGATCATTCCTTCCTTTTTTTCAAATTAACCAGGTTATGGATAACTGGGATTTTACTACCTTATCTAAATGTGCATAGTTACATTTATATGACCAGTGTGCAACATAGTTTCTGCTAATTTCAGATGTTTGATGGAGCTGCATCTCGAACATGCGAACGCATGCTTCACCCTGTTATTTGCGACAACATCACTAAAATCGTCGCTTCTGAGAGGCAACGAATCTACTGTACGTCGTCTTATTTTTTCGTATTTTTTGTTACTACTAAACAGCGGTTTGAACAAGTGAATACCGTGTATTATCTTCCAATATTCAATTTCGTTCCTTTTTCTCCCATCTTATCCGCTTATTCCTCTTTATCCTTTGTACGCATATTTGTAGTGATTTCTCATTTTATACGTTATACAGATAACGTGTGGCGTAGTGGTTGGAGGCGCCCCTGCAATACACATTGGGTCTATTCCCGCGCCCATAGCCCACAAATCCCTACATCCCTCCGGGGTCGGCAGGTACCAGACTTATCTAGGAGGTTAACAGCACTGGCTCAATACATCGGTAAGCCACCGCGAGTCATTGTAAAGGCCAGATATGCATTCAATCACCTCCAACGATACCTAATGAAATCGAATGCATGGCGCATTCCTCAGGGGATTGATCAACGCTGAGAGCTTTATTTATCCTTTTATGTAACTCTTCGGTATGAAGAAGAACACTTGTGTCTAGCTGGTGGTTTTGATATCCCCTGTTTCCACACAATACCCAGAAGTCATCACAGCGATGGAAATTAGAAAACAACGAAGTGCTTGTCAAAAAATAATGCTGCACGCTGAATGTGTTGCCAGTTCTTCGAGGAAGAGGCATGGAAGATGCCCGCCTGACTACTAGAAGTACAGAAACAAACTTCTGTGCACCAAAAATAAGCCACCGGAAAGAAAATGACGTCTATAGGCTTTTCACTGGCCACTCCGGCAAAGCCGTTATGAAATTTACAGGTGTAATCCGACGCGAGTGTTGATCGAGGGATTGCAGTTTGCTTTGGAAAAATCAGCTCCGTTGTACAAAGGTGAAGAAGGGTGATTTTGAGCACGTTAGTAAACAAATAAACGAATCTCACATGAAGGCTAGAAAATTCGATACCAATCCCAGTCGGCACTCGAAGACGAGATAAAATAAAGATTTCGGAATCCTGAGAAGTATAAGGAGCTAAACGGAAGAAGCGATTAAAAAAATCCCTTGTCATTTTTACTCCAAGCTTTTTATCAAGAATATTCCACTCACTGCAAGTGATTTGTGAAGTTCAATGGTGAACACAGGGCTGTCGGCAATGGCAAGCTCATCAGCTATTTCACCGGACGAGCGGCCTCGGTTCATCTTACAACATCTGAGATATTTCACGTCATTCAGACTACTTCCCTAAAAGTAACAACTACATTTTCAGTCATTAATTCTCCATGGAATGCACCGAGGCATTTTATCATGCCATGAAACTCGCTCACTGAGGGATCCTCAAGATGGCCCGTGCTAAGGGGAAGGATGTGGATAAACGCGGACCAAATTGACCTTGTGTTTCGCCTGAGACATAGATAGATCCACACAGTAGAGTCGATGTTTCTGCTGCGCAGATCTGAAAGAGATCTTCGTGTTTATGGAGATCCGTTCACGCATGTGTGGGTGAGGGAGTTCTTGCTTATGCGGATGGTAGCCCTTTACGTTCAGAGCAAGCTACGCATGGGTATTAAAAGTCAAGCAAGTAGAATAAAGAGCTCCTGATAAAGCACAGATAGGTAGGACGAGTACGGAAAGACTGCCAAAGTCTCAGGACCATTCCAAGTTGCCTAGATATAAAAGGACTGAAATGATGATCTGCACATACAACGCACGTTGGTCCTCTATAGATGACCTGATCAAGCAAGCAAGAAGATATTGAAGAATTAAGATGGAAAGGGCATATGTGAAAGGATAAAGAACAAAGTCCTCGGCGATGATCTGACCTCATGTGACGCGCCACGCATTCCACTTCATTAATCATCGTTATAGGCGACTGATCTGCCCTATACAATGACTTGGGGTGTCCTACTGATTTATCGAGTCAGTGCTGCTCTCCTCTCAGACAGTTCTGGTAACAACTTGCCTACCCCTGAGTTTTTTTCTTGTCAACACCATATTAGCCTATAAACGAAAAGATTACATATTGACTAATCATGCCGAGACTGAAGGTAAGTCAGTTCTTCATATAATCATTGATTACTGAGGGAAGAAAGATTCGACTGTGCATAAGCAGGAAGATGATAGACTTCATGAAGGCCTCATGATACGAAGGCAAACAAATCGAAATGGATAGTTCTCTGAATAAATAGGCCACCTTTCACGTGTGCCTTGGACGTTCGATGAACATGGAGAAGAACGTAAAGGAGGAACTAGACAGTGCGAGGACAGCAGCATGTGCCGCATCCAGGTTTCTAAAACAATTCACTGACCAACTAACGGAAACGGAACTCACGCTCTCTGTCCTCGATTCTAGAGGCCTACTAGCCCTTCGTTGTGCAGCCAGAGACAAGGGCTGGCAGTTCAACCCCAAGAACTCTGCACACCACCAACAGAGTGCACCCAAATATCCGAAATCTATTTTATTCTCGAAATTACCTTATCTTCAGGATCCAGCACAATATGCATCAAATGTGAAGCACAGATAGCCGGTCACACAGTAAGAAGAACAGATGACAGTTAGACGAAAAGAATAGCGGAGGCGACTTTAGCGGAATCCAAGCGACCCCTTATACGCCCACTCCAAGGATGAACTCACGTGTTCGTGGCTAATGTCAACCATCTACATTGGCAAACGGTAACGATTTTAGGATTATGGAATGGATATCGCGGGCTTCACCTTTTCGAGGGAGACCACCATCATGTACGAAGACTGCACAACAGAAATAGATCAAAAGGTTGCTGGAGTCCGCACTCCCAGTGAGAAAGGACCATTCAATAATCTTTCTTATTTACTTGATACATGAACGGCTGGTCATCACTAGTTGTGTGGGCCACAACATAATCTCCATTTTTTCGGAGATTTGCTGGTTAAGCCATTGTGCTTCCCTTGAATCCCGAGGACAGCCTGGCGAAAGTCTGCCCCCAGGTCGTCACCACCACAGGCAGTCGCAGCTCTTGTGGATCAGAGGGAGATTTACCACTATGCGACTTTGATACCAAGACGGTGGTGGATCCTGGTATTGGTTTACTCTCAGCTAGTCTTCCTGATGGAAGCACCGGGCTCTTTCTCAGCTTGGGAGACCCTGCAGGCGTGAAACCCCCGCTGTACATCGCAGTCCGACACTTAGGAACACCCAGCCACGATGAGGCGGTAAACCGTTGGTAGGATCCCCTATTAAGAGAAGAATTTTTTACATCATAATTCATAGAGTGTTCAGATACTCTACACTTCTATCTCCTGTAATGAGCAGCTTGTAAGGGAATAAGCAGTGCTGAGTTTTGCTTACTGTCTTCTTACAAGGAAGAATTGTAATAAAATAACGAAGAATGGACGCAAACCATGACAAAGCTTCAACGACTTTCAGAAATCACATTGTTAGAATTCAGTGGATGCCTTTGAGTAATCTTCCCACGCAACTACGAGACGTATAAGTCGACTCGTATTTCCTCGTTATCACCTGCCGTCCCATTAATCACTATATTTACCCCCTGTCGCGTGCAAGAGTAGCACAGTGGATTCTGCTTGCTCTAGGAACTCGTCGAGTGTCATACCCTCCTCCTAGTGCTTTTGTGCAGAACTCCGACTATAGTAGGGATCGGCGACCTTCCTGAAGTAAGTTTGAAACACCGAATAATCCAATCACTATATGTCCGACCAACCTTGACTTCACCAGTTTGGTCGCTGACGTAGATCGAAGCTTCGGATCACTACCCTCACTTGCGTGGAACGGAATACTCCTGGCCCTGTTTAATTTGACTGCGCGTACGATAACGTTGAGTGATTTTCCATCCAACTTACACAGTGACAAGGTTTCTGACGCATACATTAAGGCAAGGAGGAGAATCGTGGAGATGGAAAGGCGTGCACAGAGTCCGGTGTTCTTCGGTACCCTCAGTACACTCGCGTTGCGCTTAAAAGCTTTCTAAGCCACCCGATTCCTCTTGCTCACCTCTGGAACTAAGTTGTTCATTATGTTGATTTCCTAACCTAGATAAATATTGTAAGATAACAGCGACAAGAACCGTACAAAAAAAACCGTCGTAGGGCGAACCGATGACGAAGTGGAGTGAAAAATGAAGTGTTTGATGCATAAGTATCGTAAGTGTTGTTCCTTTTAAGCATCTAAGGCGAATGAAGTGTGGATGATACAAGGAGACGTCGTTGTTGTGAATAGTCGTGCGTGATGCAAAAGACAAAAAGGACATATTTCCATACGAAATGTCCGTAACACTGATAAAAGAGCTCGCGCTTTCAAAAATTTCTTTATACCATACGTAAGATTACATAAATCGGTATCGAGCTGAACAGATAGAATGCCACCGAGCAATCTAAGACGCCAGGTGGTTCGCAACCGCCTATATGACCGTCTATGTTCGACGCAAAAATCGCATAATTTTTCTTAATGATAGAGACGGTGATTGCATGAGTTCGTTTACAGTCTATCTGATCTCATGTAAAGCGTGAGGGGGAGAATACACTGGCGAAACGGGTGGAGATTCTGAAGTAGAGGTTACGATCCTCGCACAGCAATCAAAAAACACCAGCGCGCAAAACTCTTGAGGCATTCTGGATTAATTCCAAAAATCCGGAGATGAACAGCAGGGAGGAATGCCTCATAATCAGGCGTGATATTGGGCAGTGTATAAGCTTATTATTCTGATGGGAAGGGCACACTACGGTTCCATGTAAACTCTGTGCGGTTGGTCTCTATGTGACATATTCAGTGGAAGACTTATAGAAAGCGGTGATTGTGCAAAGAAGCTGCACTGTGTTCAATGTGATTGAAATTTTGGTTTAGCATTTTCACAGTTTGGTTATGGAGGTGTTTGGCCGGGTAGATTGTTGTCAACTTGACCCTTTCAGGCTCTGAGGAATGCGAAATCCGCCGAAACGTCAGATTGTGCGTAAATAAAGAAATAACATAACACTCGTGTTTGCTAAACAGAAGTATAAAGAATTATCAGTATCAGTATCATAACATTCACGTATCGAACATTCTTAATTGCTGTTTTCATGGTGAGTTTCACATTCATCCACTCTGAGTGCCTACCTCTTTCTCAAATTCAGCTACTCGCTGTGCTTACCTGTTTCTTCAATGTGATTTGCAACGAACTTCAATAAAATTTGCTATCCACTGGAAGTTCAGCTCAGATCGCTGAGAAGCAATCAAAGACGTTGGTTGCCGAGGCAGGCTTTTAATCCACAAGTCGTTTCGTTTTGTTTGTGGTGATGTCAGCGACGTACATTGCAGAGAGTGTGTAGCGATAGATGAATTGCGCTTCCAGTATTCTAAACCTAGTTCTTTGCGTTTCCTTCCAAATGATTTCGTTCCGTACAATTCTGCTGTAGGAGCGAATGCGAGAAGGCATGGAATTGGGGAACGCATGGAATTCGAGAAGGGAACGGAGGTGTAAATAACGATGAAAGTATATCAAATGAGGAGTGCATAGATGAGGTGAGCACTTTGTGCCATTAATATCGAAACAGTAAATACGAAGTCCTCCCAACGGCTTACCACCTTGTCGCGGCCAGGAGGTGCTCCTGGGTATCGGGCTGCGATGTACATCCGTAGGATTTATCTTCCCTAACATGGTCTCCCAAGTTGAGAAAGAGCCCGGCGTTTCCATCAGGAAGCCTAGCTATGAGCAAAGCAATACCAAGGTCCACCATCGTCCTGGTATGGTCCCTCCCACAGTGGCAAATTTCCCTGTGATCCACAAGGGCTTCGACTGCCCGTGGTGGTGAGTTAGCGCAAACTTTGGTCTGGCTGACGTCGAGATTGCAGGGGGACCACAATGACTAGACCAGAAAACCTCCGAAGGAAATGAAGATTGTGCTGGGGCCCGCACAACCAGTGAGGACCGGTCATTGAGGCATCCGAGAATCCAAATAAATACGAAGCCAACAGAAATATACGAATCAGATTGAGAAATTACAAAAAAGTAGAAGTAATGTGGTCCTTAGTGGCTAATTTGACCAGAAAAGTAGTTAAAATTGTTTCAAAAAAAAATCATTGGCAAACATATCGATAAAATGTGGAAGATGATAGGATGAGGGAACAACGAAAGATGAAAAAAAACGCAATTAGCCTCTAGTTAGAAGTGATGAGTTTTCTACAGTTCACCTCTTGAAGTATGATAGCCCGCAACTCGAACAATCTGTGAAATGCCAGGTCGGCACTGACGAAGTGCATGATGATAAAGTACAGCTGTGCATTGATCGGTTACCGACTGACTGCTACGTAGAAAATTGATACCCGTGATATGCTTTGCATAGCTACCACCTAATTGTGTGACGAAAGTGCATTAGCTCATAAGGTGCGCAGTATCTTTTCTTCTCATTTGGGGTAAAAATGTAGATTTCAGCCAAACAGAAGTTTTCAGTCGGGCTTTAGAACAGATTGTCATATGTAGTAATCTATAGTAGGCATGAGGACATAATAGACGCCGTTAATGTCGTATGAGAAACAACGAAGAGCAATTTTTCCTCCAGAAAAGCGAGCCACGTTCGTGTGGTTTCGAGAGCAGGAAGCGGACCGAGTATATGCGGGAGCTGCTCGGATTTCCGCTTCACGTCATCGACGACATCATAGCCAACCTGTCCTTAACCGACTTAATGGCATTCAGACGTTGCTCGAAACAGACACGAGACGTTCGTTATTTTTTCTGTTCCTCATTTCGAAAACAAATTCCATGACACTGGATGTTGAAAGTGTTCTTGGGTAATATGGCATATTTCCCCTAATCGGCGAAAAAAACTATTGGTTAAAGATAAGTAGCAAACTAAAGTTACAAAGCGTTCGAGACAGTGACATTCCCCCGAAGGTGTGCTTTGCATTCGACTAAGCGTCAAACATCTGGCTTTGTATTTGGCGTATACAGTAATTACTGGGGTCTACCAAGGCATGAAGTCACTGACCTCCCAGATAGGTAAAGTATGGCGCAAAATCGAACCATGAACATGTGTGTCCTGCCGGAAAGCTCTAATCACCGCGCTACGTGCGCCCTGGAATAGGAGATTTCGAGTGAATATTGGCCTCAAATCAATATACAAACCTTAGGAGCCGCTCCTTACTAGGTAGTCGTCTGATATGATCTGAAAAACTCATTAAATGTCTCTTAAAAAGCAAATACGTTTTGTCAAATGTAAATGACACTTAATAAACTCAGTTTTATTTTTTGAAGATCGTGCAAAAAATCCACCACTGAGAATCGTCTATTTAGATTGTCGAGCGGTATTTTTTACGTGCAAAAGTCACTAGTGACCAACGTCAAGAAGATGCATAAACTCCTTTCCACATCTCGATCCCAGTCGAGAACAGTTTAGAAGCATTTTCCATATTAGACACGAGGCAAGTTGGCAATCCGCAACGCCCTTCTCTGTTTTCCTTCTATGATGTCGAATTTCTCCCCATGGTTGAGTATTGCTGTTCATGATGGATCCTGCATGCATCATTCGTTTCTTCCAATCTAGAGAGATTCCGCAAGTGCACTATTGAATAGACCGTACCAATGACGCATTTAGTGGACAATACAATCAACTTAACTAAGTTCCAGTTAATAAATACGATGTGTAAAGCTCGTCCTTCTGAAAGAACATGCAGCACTCTGAGGACTTTCGATGAATTCCATTTTAGATTTGAGATTCTTCATCGTTCATGAAAACTTCGTTCATTCACAGATCGAAAGAACGACTTTCGACCATCCTGGATATTTATTAATTCATACGATCCTAAGACCAGCTTTCGTTACATCTCGGGTACAATAGTCAACAATTTTCTGCATCATTGAGCTGACAAGAGGTTGGTATAAAAACTCTTACTCGGCAAACCTTACGGCAGCTACGCATTCATCGGGGCCAGATTGATTCCAGTGTCAAATAAAATGAATAAAATTTCTTATTCCACATTTTGTACTGAACTTACTTTTTATAACCTTCTTTACACACTCATACTCTAAGCTCAATCGTGTTGAAGATTATTAATTTACGTTGTCCTACAAGCTTTTCTTTTTCTATGATGACACGAGGTTGTGAACAGGTGCCTTGGTCATTGAGGGCTAATGTTCCGGCGATTCTGTCTTCTCCAAAGCCCTTTTCGTTTGTTAGAGATTGAAAATATCTATACGTTGGTACACATGCGATGAAGACGCTTCACAATAGCCATCGAAGATCAAACTACTTCTTAAGAACCTCTTGCCAGCTCAAAAAAGGAGAGATCATAAATCAACATGAGAGTGCTATCGATGTATTAAGCTACTGTGCTATTCTCCTAAAGCCGTCTCTACATTAATGAGCCTCAGCTTAAATGGGTTCAATGCCGATTTGGGCTCCCCCAGATCAATCCCGTTGACGACTGATTGCTGATGGCAAAAAGATCGATAGAACTAGCCGAGAGACAGGCGAAACGAAGGACCAGCATGGTGTGGTGGTGAACGCGTTACTCCCCGGAAAGGACAATAGCGCGTTCGTTCCCCACCATAGGCACCTGCGGTGCTGAGTTTTGCAATTATCTCAGCTTCGTTGAAGTTAATTTCGCAATATACCCTGTCGTCAAAAAACAGTAGGCAGTAAGTAAAAGGTTAAAATTGTGATTATAACTATAGCCTCAGCTTAACTGGGTTCAATGCCGATTTGGGCTCCCCAGATCAATCCCGTTAACGGGTGATTGCTGATGGCAAAAAGATCGATAGAACTAGCTGAGAGGCAGGCGAAACGAAGGACCCGCATGGTGTGGTGGTGAACGCGTTACTCTCCGGAAAGGACAATAACGCGTTCGTTCCCCATCATAGGCACCTGCGGTCCAGAGTTTTGCAAATATCTCAGCTTCGTTAAAGTAAACCTACATTAATTCTTTTTCTAACAGTCGCAGGTCTCCTGATAACCTGTAACAGAGAGACGTAGAACTTATAGTATCACTTAAACTATTCACTTCCACATTTCCGCCATTCAAGAAGAAAAGAGCACATGTCAGTTAAAGAAATTATTGATCGGTCAACATGAGCACCGAATTTATTTTTGAAGGTGTTTTGCATTTTCTAGCACTACGGAAAGAATGTTAACGCAGCGGTGTTGAGGTGGGGATCGAGCACGAGTTTTTGAGTTGAAATCACGTCCCTATCAAAATCATTGGTGTCTTTCGGAACACCGCTGTTTAGATCTGGAAATGTGGCGAAAGGTATCTCTGAAATATAGTGGTCTTTGAGTGTTCCGTCGGTACAAAAAGGAAATGGTAGACAGGAAAAAGAGACATGAATTGTACATAAGCTCCTTCTTTTCTCGGTTTACATCGCATTCATTCGATGAGTTTCGACGACAAAAATGGTGAAAAATTATAGAGATTGGTGAAGTCGCAATTTAGAACTAGTGCTCCCTTCGAACTCAGGAGATCTCTTAGAAGATTCTCTTTTATCAAACAATTGCAAGATTTCTAATTAGCATTCCTGTCATCGTCCTAAACACTTCTTTTTCTACTCGCTTCGCCATCTTTTTCCTGAGTATGCTTCTCTGTTGCGCATACTTTGATACCTTCTTACGGGTATTAATAGTTGCATGAATAATCGATATTAAAAGTTGATGCTTAAGTGACAATAAGTATGGTTTCCCATTACCATTTTTGTGGTGCCTATAAACAAAGGCACATCAAGTGCTTGTTCTTAAGAATTGCTGTCACCATGCATCCAACTTGTCAAGCTTCACTATTTCTTATGACACCGGATAGCAGTTGTCGATCCAATGCATCAGATTATTTTCAAGCCTTCTCCTCTGTGAAAAACACAAATGATGCGAAAAAAAATTCTATTCATAAGTTCGGATAGAAATAGTGAGTGATCGAAAGCGGAAAGATAAACGTATTCCATACTTATGAAATGTGTCCACTGTCCAAAATACTATCGGTGATGACAAATATCCAGTTTCTTTTATGGAAACGAATAAATGAGCCATACATGATACATCCTAGGAATAAAGGATGGATAGGGTACCATTAGCAACTGGTTTCCACGGATTTCCTTAAGCTCATGGCAAGAAGATCACAGGCCTGGTGGTCAGGCTTCTTCACGAATACCCCAGGCGAAAAAATATAGTGCTTTTGTTGCCAGTTGAGCAAGTAGAGCCTTGGGCTACTTGGCACGAGACAAGAATGAACAAACACGGAACCAGGAATCTATGTGCAAGATTTTAAAATTGCCATGAATTTTTTTTTCAATTTTCTAAGCAATCCAATCGCTAATAGAAAATTGAAAAAAAACCATTGAACATTCCATTCGTTTTCAGTTTACGAACTGTTCCCAGGATCGACTTTCTATTAACCTCGGCCTTGGAATATGAATGCGTCGTTTTCTTGTTCAGGAACCGCGAGGTTGTTAAACAGCATACATTTACTTTCATAGAAAAACACAATACAATACAACAGTAGCTGACGTTTCGGCAGTATCGCCTTTTTCAGAGCCTGGAAGGGTATACTGATTTGCAATTTACTAGGTCAAACGCTTCAATAACAATTTTAACTTATTATTTACTGCCTATTCTTTTTAACGGCAGTGTATGTATTGTATGTATGTATATCCCGCTGACGGGTGATTGCTGATGGCAAAAGATCAATAGAACTAGCTGAGAGACAGGAGAAACGAAGGACCCGCATGGTGTGGTGGTGAGCGCGCTACTCCCCGGAAAGGACAATAACGCGTTCGTTCCCCCACCGTAGACACCTGCGGTCCGGAGTTTTGCAAATATCTCAGCTTCAATAACACTTACAAGAAGACGAAAAACTCTATGACAATTACATGATCAAGAGCTTCTCGAAACACTCACCGCTTTTTTACGTGCCTTCCAATGAGGAAGATTAGAACAGCTGATTATTGTCGCATATGGTTGATGACTGCACCACCCCACATCAGAAATTGATGCGAACATAGGGGGCCAGGTCGTGTGTGACCTCTGCGCATTCCTCCCTGCTATTCATTGTAGGGTTTTTCGGCATTTATCCAAAAAGCCTCAAGAAGTTTGCAAGTTGGTGTTTTACTCTCCCTTGCGATGATAGCGACATTTACTTCAAAACTTCATATACTTCATTCATATTCCAATGCCGAGGTTAATAGAAAGTCGATCCTGGGAACTAGACAGCAAAGCTCAAAATTGGATAAAAAAAATTAGCTTTTGACTAAAGACAAAAACGGTTAGAAAAAGTACAAAAATCAGGCTTTTTACCAATATATATATAGTATTGCAAGGCATGAGAAATAATTAGTTATAGTTATTGTAATTGTCGGCCATCGAATCTCAGTCTCATGTTGTCCCATTCCATTCGATTTCGCCTAACATACAATCTTCGTTATCGGAGAACAACTGGTTTCGATTTATTTCCTTCTGCAGTTTGTTTTTGTATGAAACAAAGTTTTCTTGCCTTCCAAGCCTCTACTTTCTATGCTCTATTGGCCTATTTCAGCATCACCACTGACTTACCGGTGCTCATCGAAAGCCTGACGGTGTCGTTGATAAGACTGCAATCCCTACATTTAGGGCAATCGTCGGACCCCGTAGCAAAGCACAGGGCTATAGAGATGTCGAGTAAGGGTTGTAAGGTGATCTTTCCTCCGGTCACGCGCTTTCACAGCTTTCAAGGCTCGCTTCTACCTTCTCTTCTCCAAAAAGCTGAATTTTCCTAGAGGACGCATGCTGTGGACATCAAAAGTTGATAGTTGCCACTACTTTTTGATCAATAAGCCATAAATTTCTGAAAATGTATATTCCTTCTAACGGTATTTCCCATTCTTTTGTTAGAGCCTGTAGCAGAATTTATTTGGAATTTATCAGCCGCATATCCTGATGTTTTTATTTTTTCTTTTATTCCTTTGCTTATGCCAAACTGCTTCCACTAGTGTCTTCCATTCGCCATCGTCAAATTCGTTAGGACTTACGCGGCCTTCCTTATCTTCGAGTTCGAAATCACCAGATCGGAATTTCCGGAACCACTTTCGCGCTGTTAATTTACCAACACTGCCTTCGTCCCAAAGGTCTTAATGTTTCGAGCCGTCCCTGCTGCACTACGAACAAGTTTGAACCAATAAAAGAAAATTTGACGAAAATTCGTAATATGTACGCGTATTTAGAGAAAAAACACAAAATCAGCTTTCTAATGATGTAACACTGCAAAGCACATTTTGTTAGAAAAAATACATTAAACAACAAATATCTTAAAATCCTCAATTTATTTCCGAAGAACCTAATATTTGCATAAAGTGGCCGACGTTTCGGCGGCTTCGCGTTCTTCAGAGCCTGGAAAGGTCAAATCGACATGTGTTCTACTCAGCCAAACCCTTTCATAACCTTAGCAGATAAGACTTAACACATAATTCTGCACTCGCCTAATAAGCCGCCTGCTTTTTTAAATTTTAAAAACACCTACAGTGTTATTCTTTGTAAGTATTCCGGCTGAATGGTGGAGAGGAGCAGCGCAGAAGAATAATATATGGGCGAGGAACGTGCCTGGGTCAGGTCATACAATCATCCTGAGCTTTAGCGCGAGGTCACACTTGATAAAAAGAAACTCCTCCTTGAGGTGCACTTTTGAAATTTTGAAATTAATCTAAAGCGCATCAAGAGTTTTACGCGCTGATGTTTTGGATTCCTGTCGAGGATAGTGACTTCTGCTTCAAATTCTTCTCCGTTATGTTTCTGTGTCCTATGCGCGCCTAGTGGAGTGTTTGGTTTCAACTACGATGATGCTGAGATATTTGTAAAACTCCGTACCATAGTTGTCTATAAATATCCCAGCATCATTGTGGTTGAGTCACACGTAATACCCTGCGTGAAAAGTGTAATAGGCAGTAAATAAAATGTTAACATTGTATTTGGTTTCAATTTAAATTTACCCACTAGATGATCTTTTAAGCTGACGCAAGGCGGTCTACCCGTGTCGCAAACGTATTCGTCCCACACGCCTTACAAGAGATTAGGCACACCCTACCCGAACTTATGCAATCACCGTCTCTACCGTTAGAGAAAAACTACGCAGTTTTTCGTTGCACACAGACGGTCATATATGCAGTTAAGCACTTGCTGGCGTCTTAGAGAGTGCAGTCAGTGACTTTTCTATCACTTTTGCGAATTCTGTAGGCCGTGTTTCTTAAGCAAACGCTTTATAACTGCACTTATTTCGTTTGAAATAAAGAGCAAGATGAACTGAGCCTTGTTCTCGCCAGAATTACCGTTTAAAAGGCGCTTTTCCCTCTTTGCCTTTCTCAAGGAGCTACAATTTCGTAGGAATTCGAAATGGCTTTTTTGCCACTCCTATTTCCGGGATTCTTCCTTCTGCTCTCTACCCGTGTACACGCTGGTGACGGTTCAACACATTTCTCATAGACGTTCTTTTGGTGTGTGAAGGATGAGAAGAGAAGAGGTAACATAGAAGTCAAAATCGAAGGTGCCCACCTTGTCGACTCCATAATTCTTCCTGCCTTAACGTATGCGTCAGAAACTTGGTCACTGCGCAAGCAGCGTGAAGGGTCACTCAGCGTTATTGAACGCGCAGTCGAAAGGGAGATGATATAAGAGTAGCCCGTATCACGCTATTGAGAGAAGGGATCCCAAGCTCTGAGCTGCGCCAACGATCAAAATCAAGGATGCCGTTTTATACGCCAGCTGTCGAAGATAAGATGGACAGGACACGTAATGCGTATGAACGACAACCGATGGACAAGAGCCGCCAATGAATGGATTCCTGTAGGAAGACCGCCAACCCGATAGTCAGAGTTTGTCACAAAAAATCCTAGAAGAAAAGTATGATGCTTAAAAAATTTGCAAAAAGCGAGCAGAATTCACTGTGCTACTTTGTTACGCAACAAAAAAAAATGGAAGATTTAATGGCGTCCACTTGAATCACTCGACGATCAACGGGAGGCGTTGAGGTGACAGGCGAAGTTCCACAATACTAATGGTTTAGAAGATGCATAGGATGAAGCAGTCCTTCGCAAACGTTGACACAAAGCTAGAAATTCATTAATAGCAGTTGGTATGAAGGAGTACGGCGTACCGAGATAGTAAAACAAAAATTATAAATATGAAGGAAAATAACCTAAATTAAAACGGTAAACAAGGGATGAATAGTGCAGTAGAGGTGATATTGTTCCTCATGATCACGGCACTTGTTCGACTTCGCCCATGGCTTAACACGCCTCTCGTGCCAACGACGATGGAAAGTTGCTACCACACTTGTCTTAGGATAGTTCACTTTAACCAAACCAAGTGGACACAGCACGGTTAACCCAGGATTCAGGAACAGTCAATCGGACCGACGAAAGCACACTCGAAAAGCTGCAGGAGTTTCACATATAGGGGGATACTAGGAAACGAATCGAATGCAGAAAATTCTGGGGTCCGCACAGCAGTTTTGAAGGCAGGTCATGTAAAAAGAAACCAGAAACGTCTGCAAACATCAGGTACTGTATCGCGTCTCTTTAAATAGAATATCAAAAAAAAGTTCGAAAACTCGACAACGCACAACACTACGCTGAGGAAGCTCTGAACAACGTGAAAGAGGATAAAGCATTCAGTACTGATCAATCCCCTGAGGGATGCACTGTGCATACGACTTCATCAGGGAACGTTAGACGTGATGGAATGCATATTTGACCTATACAGTGACTTAGTTGGCCAACCGATGTATAAAGTCAGCGCGTCAGTCCTTCAGTTAAGGGTGCTACCAAGTTGCACACGCGGCAGGGATGGTTGCATTTAAAGACCACGAATGTATTGCTGATTATCTCTAACTACTGCTCTAGTTGCCCCATCATCAACCTGACATCTGAGAATTAAGCAGAGTAAATGATGAGAAACCGTTTATTCACAGGAACCATAAGAGAAACATACAATGAACATCACACTAAGGATTTTCGTAAAATTTGATAGGGTCATGCCCAGCAAAAAACCAGCTCTGAAACTGCAATAAGTATACACACACAACATTATACACCTGATTTTGACTCCTATACTCGCATCTCTTCACAAGCGGACACTCCGATCTGAACGTATAACACGTTCCATTATTGCACTGGTGAGTCGTGGATTTCTACCTTTTAATGCCGACCAAGCTTCCGTTTTCAACAGATCATATCTGTTTACACTCATCTAAAATATTTTAGAATTAAATGCTACAGTATTGGTGAGAACTAAGTTGTCGTCTTGACTTTAAATAACCACGCGCTTTATAATTGTTATGAAGCTTTTTATAGAAAAAAAAAGAAAAAAAAACTAAAACCCCCGCTGTATGATGTTTACCCTTGAAAGTATACAAGGAACCTTCAAAGCCATATGCTATAAAGGAGGCTTTAAGATAGAATGGTTCACTTGACATGACTAATTTATCTCAGCAAATGCTGCCTTAAGTAAACATATTGGTGAGAACTAAGTTGTCGTGTATCTTATCAAATGCAAAAAAATAATGGAGTGTGGGACTTAAAGCAAACGGTGAAGAAGAATATTAGGTACTCACAAAACCAAGGCAGTGCTCGTATAAATAATTCGCTTGGTGGAAATCGGCCAACTCCAAACAGTCGATAACATTTCCAGAACAAACTCTAAAAAGGCAACTATGACAAGAAATGCCAGCAGAAGAAACTTTTGTCAAATCAACGCACTTTCCTCTCACTGTCACTTTGCTGAAAGCAATAAAAGGACATTAGAACAACACCAGATGGTTTCACATACCTCAGAATAAGGTCTTTCTTTCACATATCGTCATAAGACCGGGAATATTGTACTTCTGCACCAACTTCATAACGTCGGAAGCTTCCTGCAATTTGCTACATAAATATAGTGAAGAGGAAATCCTAATACAGCCTATGAACAAACTGCCAAAAAATACCTTCAAGTCTAAATCCTGCAGAGAGATTGAACCCGAATAAATAAAAACCAGCATACTCCTCACGGCAGCTGGCGAGAATTCGTTAATTACTATCGTACTTCTCTAAAAGTTCAGACTTCAGTGTTCAACAATTCAACAAAAGAAAACATGTGTTCTAAGAGCTATAGCACACCCGGTGAGCATAAACGCTTGCTAATTGAACACTCTAAGAAGCCAATTAGTTCACAACCGTTAGTATGAACGTCTGTGCTTACGGCGGAATTGCATAATTTGCCCTCACGGTAGGAATGGTGGGCTGCATGGGTTCGGGTGCAGCGTAGCTGATCTCCTGTAAAGCGTGCGGGACGAATATACCGGGAAGATAGGTAGACGACCTCTCCGTGTCCGTGTGAATGTACATCGAGACCGTGAGCGTAAAGTTAGAGAAAATTCTTCACTAGGTGCACATGGGACACAGACATATAGCGGGGAATATTTCGAAGTAGGCCTTAACATCCTCGCATATCAATCTAACAATCATCTAAGTACAGCACAGGACACGTTGGTCTATTGATTTTAAAGCGCAGAAATAACTGATGGTTTTTATGCCCGTAGCCCTTGCCATAGTGACCGATTGAATGTAAATAAAAAAACAAATAAAATGTTAAGACTGTGATTATAACCGCAGCCGCAGCTCAAATGGGTTCATTGCCGATTTGGGCTCCCCAGATCAATCAACGGACGGATGATTGTTGATGGCAGAGATCGATAGAGATAGAGCTGAGAGACAGGGGAAACGAAGGACCCGCATGATGTGGTGGAGAACGCGTTAGTCTACGGAAAGGACAATAGCGCGTCCGCTCCCCGTCGCAAACACCTGCGCTCCGGAGTTTTGCAAATATCTCAGCATCATAGAAGTGAACTCAGTTTTTCCAAAGTTTCCGACTGTTATTCAAAGGTGGGATTCCTTGTAGCGCAAATGGAGAAATGTTACGACCTCTTAAAGGACTTAGTTAATACTTGGTACTTGAATGGCCCGTCTTCGCTGGTTGTGCAGGTTCCAGCACAACCTCCATTTTTCGAAGATTTGCTGGTTTAGCCATTGTGGTTACCTGGAGTCCTGAGGTCAGTCTAGCCAAAGTCTGCTCCAGGTCATCACCACCGCAAGACCGCAAGCAGTGGCAGCCCTTGTAGATCAGAGGAAGATTTGCCACCATGCAACTTTGATACCACGATGGTGGTGTATCCTGGCAATGGTTAACTCTTAGCTAGGCTTCCTGATGGAAACGCAGGTCTCCTTCTCAGCTTGGGAGAACTATCAAGGGGATGACTCCACGCTGAAAATCTCAGTTCGATGCCCAGGAACACCTCGCAGCCAAGATGAAGCGTTAAACCGTTGGCAGGCTTGAAGGACTTCACGAATAAGTTTCTAAGAGAAGCTGTTATCCCGTCCAAGTAACACATCATCCTGGAATTCTTGGACATTTTAATGAAATGCGTTATTTCATTAAATAATATGATGCTATCACCATTTCACATCAGATTCTTTGCACATGCAAAGCTTCCGTCATCTGGTAATACTTTAACAGCTGAAATAAATATAACCTGCCAGTAGCCGCAAAAAAATACGAAGATAGAATAGTCAGCTGCCTTGTTCCTTCCACAAACTTGGCGGAACTCCTTCAGCAAAAGTGACTACCTTGGAAGACTCGTCTTCCGCAAATTTATCGCAGACTACAACATCAACAAGCAAACGAATCTTGACAGTCTTTTCTTTGGCCTTGCCCAACAATTCCTGACGATCTTGGCACCCTCAAACAATAAATATCGTTCAATCAGATGAGAGGACGCTGCTGGGGTTACTTACTCAATTGGACTGGAAGTGAAGTATGTAGACTTTTAGTTACCTCCTCATCGAAAACTAACTTTCCAATCTCGACGTTCTTGTCAACTTTGAGGAACGCAAAGGCCATACCACTACCAATAATCATTTCGTCCACCTACTCGATAAGAGATACTAAGGAATAAAGTATAGCAAGAGCCAACTTTAGCAAATCTTGTTAAGCAGAATTTTGTCTCCAACTTTTGCACCACCGAGATAGACACAAATGGCTTTGCAGGATCACACTGCGCCTGAAATTTTTTCCCTGGATGTGTTCTTTCTAAGCAAAAATTCGGGATTCCGGATTCCCCCATATTTTCCCAGAGTAAACTAGTTCATTCTTCATCAAAAAAGTGCTATTCAAGTAAAAGCTCTTGTGAGTTTCCGCTTTTCGGCGTCAATGGAAGATAATATGATTAATATCTTACATGTTTAATACACCGGAAAAAGCCAGTTAGCAGTTAAGAGAAACTGCTGGTTCGCAGTCTAAGCAAGGAGATATAAACAAACATAACATTCTCATGTTTCTTTTGTAAAGTCATCTTTGACAGAAGGAATTTTGCAAAGTGATAGACTCCTACTAGAAATAAAAAAGTAAAAAAAAAGTAAACGTTTCTGTAACAAAATATTTATGCAGAGCATCGCAGCAGAAACAACACTTTGAGAAATAAAGCGCCAACACAACGCAAACAATTCACAGAAAACATCAAAAGAAACCATGATTGAAACGATAACATGCTCATCACACTGGAGTTGTTTGCAATAAAAAATCTTTACTGGATGATTTCACAAACGTTTGAAGGCTGCGCACCTCCTTTCTTCCTATACAAATTCAACAGCGATCTTCATCGGTTCAGCTTTATGACTTTTTTTCTTCGTGGACGAGTAAGAACTGCGAAGTTCTTCGAAAGTGCGCACAAGGTTGCTCGCCTGTAATAGAAGTGATTTTCGAGCGAATATTCCAACGAATAAGAAAACCCTCGAGGTTTTATGACTGAATCTTCATGTTGAATAAAGGAAGATCAACAAAAGATGTAATTTGTAACGCGACCAACGGATATATCACCACATGCTGGCTAGTGGGTGCCCTTGGATAAATTATGTGGTGTGCAGTTGAGCAACCAAGGTAGATTTCCAACATTTTTCACTCGGGCTTTCGCTTAAATTCCAAAAAACGTGGTGCTTTTCTTGCCAATCGAACGAACAAAGTCAACCAAGCAACGTTGGTGTACGACGGGACAGAATGGATGTTTCACCAGTGTCCTCTCGAGTTATTTGATGATGAATTAGAGCTACATAGTTCAGATCACAAGATAGGCAACGAAATTTCATCATCTTTTGCGCATTAATTTCATTGCAATGGCAACCGATATTGGTGGCTCTTCCAGCGGAACACGAGCCATTTTTTGACGGCTGCCAACTCTCCGGTTTTCCTAGAATGATTGATAATTTTTTCAATAAGTGGAGGTTTTGAGAGGTTGTGCAATGGAGGAATAATGAATTAATGTGAAAAGAAGCAATGCGGAAGAGATTTTGCTCTATCGTTACGAATGATCACCTGTATCACCTGTATCACCTGTAGCGCCGTTGATCGTCGAGTGTCTCGAGAGGGTGCCTGCAATTCTCCCACTTTTGCGTGTCGCGTGCAGGAGTAGCCCAATAGATTCCGCTCACTCGAGGGACTTGTTGAGCATCATATCTTCCTTCTACGCTTTTCGTGAACAACTTTGACATCCCGTGGAATCCAGTCACTAACGGCTCCTGTCCATCGGTTGTCATTCAGACGCTTTGCTTGTCCCGTCCACCTTATCTTCGACTGTTTAGCTTACAGAGCGGCATCTTTGATTCTTGATCGTTGACGCAGGTCAGAGCCTCGGATACCTTCCGTTACTTGCATGACACAGGGATGCTTCCAGCATCGTCGTTTCGACGGCGTGTTCAATAACGCTGAGTGATCTTTCATCCTGCTTACGCAGCGACCAAGTTTCTGACGTATACGTTAGGGCAGGAAGTACCGTTGAGTCGAAAAGGTGGGCACGGAGTCGGGTGTTCTTTATCCTCTTCACTACATCCTCGATGCTCTTGAAAGCACCCCAAGCCTCTCGTTTCCTTCTGCTCAACTCTAGAGCTAAGTCGTTCATCATGTTGATTTCCCGATCTAGATAGACATAACTGGATCATTCGGAGACATTCGTTCCTTTCAGCGTAAATGGGGCATATGAAACCAATCCGTTCCTCATGAACGTCGTTTTTGTGAGATTTACTTTAACACCAATCTTTCCAAAGGCTTTATCAAAGTCGGAAAGCATTTGTTCCGCTTGGCTAGTGTTGGTGTTGTGAGAACGATGTCGTCAGCAAAGCGAAGATGGTGTAATTTCCGTATTTTTTTATACCGACATATCCGTACGACGACAACGGCGGTTAGAATTAAAAATCAGCTAGTTATTAGATAAATTAGTGGTTGAAGCGCTTTCCCGAAGGAAGGCTTTTTCGAAATCATGGTGTAAAGGAAGTGGATCTCCTGGTCACAATCCTCCTATGTTGATCTACTTTCGATTACCTATGGAGTGAATATACTTAGTATGACAGAAATGTTCTGGAATGCAGGACGTTAAAATTGAACACCGTGGCGTCCACATTGTCCTTAGGGCCTCACCACGTATAGATATTATAGTGTCCATACCGCCGGAAATGGGTTAACGTTACTTTTTCAGAAAAAAAAAGATTTCTCGCCGGAGAAAAAATAGATTTTCACCAACATTTTGTTTTACGCTGCTCAGTGTTGAGACTCACGTCCAGGTCATTTTCGCTACAGCACTTCTAGGTAGGTTCGACGTCACAATATCTTACAGAGACAATAAAGCAAAAGAAATTCCGAATATCAGTGCTAGAACCATCGTTCACGCCACTCTTGAACGACAGTTAACAAGTGCGGAAAACGAGAAACCGACAAATATAACAATAAATCCATCGCTGTTATTGTTGCTGTAGAATATCGTAAGCCACGAAAGCTTCCGCAAATGGAGTCTGCTGGTCACCACTCTTGCAGCGAGTCCATAAGAAAGGGTGAATTTCTCATTCACATCAAAAACTAGCTAATCATTCGGTGTTCTCATACACGATCTGAATTCTTAAAAAACTGTGTTACTCATTCAATATCCCTCACACTTCCTTTGGAGAGCGTCTACCTCAGCACTTAGAGATGCCGTGCAATGCACAATGCATCGGTTCTTAGTCGAATCCCACATCACTAGCTAGCCAATTGTTTATTTACTCTAGGGTCAGAAAATTGCTGGCGAACCTGTCTGGGAGCAGAAGACACCAACTTGGGCTTGATACATTGCTTGATCCACCCAAGTCATCGCGCAGGCGTGGCGCATCTCATAGGGATTGGTACGCTCTTTCTTTTCACATCCTTGGGTTTTTGGATTGCCAAGTGTGCTGACGATCATCCGTGGCGACATTAACGAAGGCCGAACCATTCAGTAGTACTAACTTTTTTTATTTCCTACCTGCTATAAGTCTCCATGGAGATATTTGCAAAACTCCGGACCGCAGGTGTCTGCGGTGAGGAACGAACGTGATATTACCCTTTCCGGGACTAACGCGTTCACCACCATAGTATGCTGGTCATTGTTTTTCCCTGTCTCCCATGTAATTCTATCCATTAGTGACATTAGCAATCATCAGTCAACGGGATTGATCTGGGGAGCCGAAATCGGCATTGAACCCAGTTAAGCTGAGGCTATTGTTATAATCACAATTTTAACCTTTTTACTTACTGCTTACTCTTTTTTGATGACAGGGTATATTGCGAAATATAACTTCAACGAAGCTGAGATATTTGAAGAACTCTGGAGCGCAGGTGCCTATGGTGGGGGAACGAACGCGTTATTGTCCTTTCCGGGGAGTAACGCGTTCACCACCACACCATGCGGGTCCTTCGTTTCGCCTGTCTCTCGGCTAGTTCTATCGATCTTTTTGCCATCACCAATCACCCGTCAACGGGATTGATCTGGGGAGCCGAAATCGGCATTGAACCCATTTAAGCTGAGGCTCATTAATGTACGAGACGGGTTTAGGAGAATAGCACAGTAGCTTAATACATCGATAGCACTCTCATGTTGTTTTATAATCTCTCCTTTTTTTGAGCTGGCAAGAGGTTCTTAATAAGTACTTTGATCTTCGATGGCTATTGTGAAGCGTCTTCATCGCATGTGTACCAACGTATAGATATTTTCAATCTCTAACAAAGAAAAGGGCTTTGGAGAAGACAGAAACGCCGGAACATTAGCCCTCAATGACCAGGGCACCTGTTCACAACCTCGTGTCATCATAGAAAAAAGAAAAGCTTGTAGGACAACGTAAATTAATAATCTTCAACACGATTGAGCTTAGAGTATGAGTGTGTAAAGCATGTTATACAAGTAAGTTCAGTACAAAATGTGGAATAAGAAATTTTATTCATTTTATTTGACACTGGAATCAATCTGGCCCCGATGAATGCGTTGCTGCCGTAAGGTTTGCCGTGTAAGAGTTTTTATACCAACCTCTTGTCAGCTCAATGATGCAGAAAATTGTTGACTATTGTACCCGAGATGTAACGAATGCGGGTCTTAGGATCGTAGGAATTAATAAATATCCAGGATGGTCGGTCTTTCGATCTGTGAATGAACGAAGTTTTCATGAACGATGAAGAATCTCAAATCTAAAATGGAATTCATCGAATGTCCTCAGAGTGCTGCACGTTCTTTCAGAAGGACGAGCTTTACAAATCGTATTTATTAACTTCGTTTGAAATCTAAAAATTTAGGTCCCATATTCATTTCTTTGAAAAATTCTGGCACTGAACAACTTCTAAACCAAATTACAGTGTTAAAAAGCCATAGCTGCTTTGAAGTCGATGAGACCAGGATATTGTATAAGGCAGTGACGTTTTCAACTCTTCAGGTGTTCTAATTATCGATGAATTCCCAGCAGTTAGCCAGAAAACCAGCTTGGGACTTGAAGTGTTGCATGCGCTGCATACAGCAAAGCAACATTTTTGTAAGCCAACCTTCGTTTATTCTCGGCATAAACGATCAACGCATCTTTGCAATGATAAAGTGGGCTCACTGCGAGGATCCACATCGCAAGAATGGGCGGCTGTGGACAAACGACTCGAGTCATTCCTGTTCTGAAGAAGACAAAGGCTGCGAAGCGTTAGCCGAATAAAGACTTTATAAGGACGTCATGTAAGCTAAGCTATCTAAAAGAAAAGCAAAAAAAAACAAATGAATGAAGGGTTGGGTGGGGAACCTGAGATGCTGTTCGTGTTTTTCAGTCCACTGGAGCTCGTTGAATAGCACTGGCACGCCTTGGCGACGAATGAGGAACACTGTAAGACCAGGGTCGAGTTAATTGTTAATTAAGAGACCATGAAAGTAAAGGTTAGAGAATACCGTTTTTAGAGTGGCTAGAAAGCTGGTGTTTTACAACAATCTGTCAAGGGGGTTCCAGCTCTGAAGAAACTCTCGCAGTTGACAGACTGGATGTATAAATCGTATTAAGTAGAAAACCCACAAATACCGGCGACTTTCTTTTGTGAAGACCTAGAAATGCCTTAGCAGAGTTCCATTCGACCAAACATCAATGGCATCCATTGACAAGCCGAAACCCTCAAGTAGCAGTCGAAGCGAAACGTAAATCTGAAAAACCTATTCGATCACGAATGCTGGACAACGAAATGATAGAAGCAGTACTAGGATCCGAACGTCTGAGAACAGATTTCATAAACTAAAAAACGAACAATAGATAGGCAAATGAACACGTAAAAAGATAAGCCTTTTATTCGGTTTCGTGTAACAATGACGAGACAAAGCACATTACTACAGAGTATTCTCTCACACCACCTTTTACTGTGTTCCTAATCAATGTACATCGATGTCTGCTCTCGTGATCTGGTCCTCGTTGCAAGTATTAGTGACGGTTCCACCTGTTCACCTACTCGGTTCGTCTTCAGCGTTACCCTTCTTAGCGTATTAAGTACGACGATAGGGGCGGCTGGGTAATGTACAAGTATGTTTGCTAGTTCTTCATGCCACACGCTATTTCACCCTGTGCAGTAATTGCACCCACAAACCAGGATCTCGGTCTCGTTGTGCTAAATGTAGAACGATTTTTGTTTCTCAAAGCTGGCCATACAATTATCAGTATATCGGATAAAAGTGTTGGCCTCATCACTGAATAGTAACCAACATATTCCCATTGCCTAATGGTACTTATGTTCTTACTTCCAGAATTCTGAAGTGCTAGACTTGAACTGCTGTTGTATTTCACTGTATAAATGAATCACGATACATGAAAAAACTACAACGCTACACGAATTCTTCTTGCACTGTTTGAGGTTAAAAAACCAATTAGTGAGAAGTACAGCGTAACCCTAGGCAACCGCATTTTAGCGTCGCCATGAAGTATCATATTTTTATGCAGTGTTATTTTACGCATAGAATTTAGTTGTGAATAAGGAATTATTCACTAATGCTATCGTTTTTGAACAACTTGCTTAAATGAAAAACTCTCTCGATACTGTTTTCCTGTCGATCTGAATTTAACAGAACCTTTCGATCTTACAAGGATCACGCTGCCATCACTAAGTTGGGGCGTACCCATAGCCTATTCACAACAAGTTATTTCGTGTTTACGTTTCAGTGAATGTTCCCATTTCTTACTTTTCACTCCCCAGTTCCAACATATGCTGCGATAGCAGTAATCGCTTTCTCATTCATTTGATTACGCTTCATTTAATCTCTGGTATTACGGAAGGAAAAACCACAACACCTGCAACTAGGTGTTCTGCTTGAAACAATGACAGCAAAATAATCCATACATGGCCCACACATGCCTCTATATAAACTTATCTTCCGGCATATGAAAAAAATTAAGTGAAAATGAAGTAAAATTTGATAGAAACACGTCGTTGCGACCGGATTAGGAAATCTACGACGATAGAGATCCGCGTGTAGAATAAGAGTTTAGCAGTGGAACAGGTTGATTTGTATCACGATTGATTCCATGCTTATTTCACTTTGATAGGTTTTCAAGTATATTTGAATAAATGA
Organism: Angiostrongylus vasorum; assembly: GCA_018806985.1. Lineage (NCBI taxonomy): Eukaryota > Metazoa > Nematoda > Chromadorea > Rhabditida > Metastrongylidae > Angiostrongylus > Angiostrongylus vasorum. The sequence goes on along the minus strand of JADANN010000137.1, from coordinate 31,674 downwards.
ATGGTTTATTTTCACGAAAAGCTGGTATGTCACCGTCTTGATAGCTCACCTGGTGAAATCCCAAGAAGCCCTTATCACGGTGTTCCCACGAGATGGTCGCCGTGGGTAATCGTTAGCCCGCTTTGAATTGGAGACAAGTTTGTCGCCTCGCTAATTTACTTCTATCTAGTGATAATACTATCAGTTCCGTTCTAGCAGGGCTAGTGCTACGTCTTATTTATTCGTAGAATATAATATATTGTAGGGCAAATTCATTAACGAATTTTCCAATACGAAAGCTTTTTCTGGCGTTCGGTAACTACTTGAGTTGTACTTCATTCCCAACAACGCACATTTTTCACTAAAAACTTGCTGTGATATGAGTACAAACTGTGGCCCTACGTTAAACTTCGCTCTCATGACCAACTGTCCAGTTATCAATGCCTTCTCCTCGCTTTTTTTTCTAGATCATTGTTGTTATGTTGTTTCTTTTCATTCTTTACTGTTGTACACTTCCCATCGACTGCTGGAACGGCTTGCTTATTTATTGTAAAAATCGACTTGTCCTTTATCCAGTACCTTCGCCACTAGGTGCTTATCAACGTCTTTTAGGTAATAGATTGATTTCATAAATATTAGAACATCATGGTATCAGTGTAGTTAAGTTCATTTTGATTTAGTTCTCGTAGTTAAAATATCCAGAATGTGGATGAAATCCTGCAAAGTGTGTAAGATAAGCCCAGAACATTTTATTTATTTTATCTACAAACCTTTTTTAGGACGTAACTTTGTCCCTTTACCTGATTTCACCTGCGCTGTGAATTTCTACTTCTGGGAATTTCTCTCAAGCGACGACTTCTTTGTCACAACCGACATCCAGTATTTACCCTGTTCAGCTGTAATATCTTTCACCAATGTTTGTGCAGTAATCTAAATTGTAGTTTCTGCCTCAGATAGTGGCGGATGCACATTAATTTCTTCTTTTTTATTTCCTTGAGGAACTGCATTAAATCATGGGAACACGAAACAATGGTAGTTAATTTTCTGAAAAAAAAAGGGCGATGCAATTTGCCTATCAAGTAAATGGGCTCCTCAATCTGCTGCTTGAATTATATGGGCACAAAGAAGACCACAGCTGTGTTGTGTTTGCCAAAAACATGACGGTCGAATCACCGGACATATTCCAAAGACGGAAAGGGAATTGAAAACTGGGATGCTTTCTAGGCGAAGTGTTCGTATGCCTGAACAGAAATTGCTGCAGCTTCTTGTTGTAGTTCAAGGCGAGAAGTTCACCACTGCAGTGATAAAGTGCAATATAAAACGGATCCTTCTCATTCCGCTCTCTTCAACTGGAACCTGCAGGAAACCAAGGATGTATGGGTTGCAATCCGTCAACGAAAAGTGCTGAATCCAAGACGAATGCGAAAGTAGCACCAGCAACTGGCAACCTCGTGGATACAACTTCCGTGCAGCCACCGATCACCACGAGTACAGAATCAAGCCGAGAATCATTGGCGTCAACACAACTCGTTCACTGCGTACGTTCGGTAGAACCACTTCAAAATTGAAAATTTCAGGAATCTATTCACCAACTGATAGATCTTCTTTTTTATGAGCTTAATTAAGATGTTGTTTTCTTGGTTCCATCGTAATTTGATTTTTTTGCTGTAATTTGCTGCCTTCACTGGTATGCTAATGTGACAAAGTTGTTCAACATCGCTTACTCAGCTACTATCTCTAGACGAACTGAAAAGGGTTGAGGCTTTCCTTCGCGTTTTAATTACCTAGTGAGTCTGAACCGTCATCAAATGGCAACGCAATCGGTGTCAACTCGTCGAAATCAACATTTTTCATTCATTAAACTACTGTCTAGGAGATCGACCGCATTTTTGAGTAACGTACTCTCGTATTCAGCACTAACTCTTGTCACTGTGAGCGATGTCGAAGGATGGGAGCGAACATTTCAATCATGGATGAAGGATCGTAAGGTCACTGGTTTGCCCTATGTTTCTGTTCATTGCAACCTATATACTGATCTTTCGCTGGATTCTCAACGGACTATTCTTCCCGGTTAGTAATCCAACATGCTTGGCATATAATTTCTTGGGTAGTGAGTTGATTTATCGGTAAAATTTCTGTTAATGACCAGTCGACTAGGGTGCTTAGGTGTATGACCAGCTGCGATAACTTTTCTTCGGCATCCTTTTTCTTCACTGCCTACTGTAGCTTTTTACGGTAGGATATTATGTGAAATGCAATCACAATGATGCTGAGATATTTGCAAAACTCCGGACCGCATGTGTCTGCACTGGGGATCAAGCTCGATATTACCCTTTTCGGACGATAGCGCGTTTAAAACCACACCATGCGGGTTCGATTCGCCCTTCTTTCAGCTAGTTTTGAGCTTTACTTCTTAGACATTGCGTTTAGATTTTTACTTTCTGTCTACTCAATCTTTACTCAACTTTTTACCCGCCACATATTCGATGAAGTTCACTGTTCCAAAGGTTCGATGAGAAGTTACTCAGCATTTGACCTCATTCACTGGATCTTTTGCACATGCTCATGAAGAATTTTACTGAAAATGCGAATATTGAGAAGCAGAATGTACACCAAATAAGTCAATCAAAAAGAAGAACACTTGAAGTCTATTTAAAACGTTCTAAACATTTAGAAACAACGTGAAAATTTGCAATTGCTAATGGCAGAGATCGATAGAACTAGCTGAGAGAGAGGCAAAACGAAGGACCCGCATGGTGTGGTGGTGAACGCGTTACTCCGCGGAAAGGACAATAGCGCGTTCTTTCCCCCACAGCAGACACCTGCAGTCCGGAGTTTTGCAAATATCTCAGCACCATTGAGGTTATATTTTGCAACATACTCTGCAGTTAGAAAGAATAAGCAGTAAGTAGTAAGTTAAAATAGCGCGAAAATTTTATTTAAGTTCTTTAATCAAAAAGTGATGACCAACTCGAAGCGATTGTCGAAGGAAAATGGAGAAAGGGAAATGGTTTCACTCGAATTAGTTATCAACGTAATCATATTTTAGTCTTACAATGATTAGGCAAACGAACACACACCAGATTTCTTTATGAGAACTTCCTTCCTTTATTGTATGATCAAATCTTCCATATTTATGACTAGCTGGTCGTTTTTTATGTGAACTCGCAGTCTTCGAGTTCCGACAACCCACTGTCCAGCTGTCATCTACAAATACATTTGCATTTCTCTCATGCCAGGATTATCTATTCTTAGTCGACTTTCTGCCAACTACTGAATGAAGCGAGTGTTTTAACAGAGTAGACGACGATTCGGTGGTTTATTGGGGGGTGTCAAACAGGCACCGTTTTTTTGTTTGTAAGGATATGGTGTATCCTGTATCATTGGCACTTATAGCGAACTCCTATGCCTAGCGGCGGTTTTCTTTCTTTTATATAATATAAACAAATATCTACTGAAATAATCTGTTGTGGACGTGGAACCAATAGGACGATTCCCATTCTCATCTCTATCTCCTTTTGCAGATTTCCCAATCCTGCATCCATTTCCGCCGATCCCTATTTTGGCGATGAAATCTTGAAAAGCGAGATTGTAGAACGACTTTTCCTCACGGATTACTTCTGGCCATAGATCGCATCTAATATGGTCGTTACATAAATTGCTTTATGAGTGACATTTAGTGATACTGCTGTTGTTTTGACACCCAGGTCAATACTGGGAAACCCACCGCCCTGCACCACAGTTTCGCACCTCCCTCCCAGGTGGTGAATGTGGAATGTATGCTCTATAGATCCTACTATTTGCAACATCAAAGGTATGACAAAGACAGAGAGAACCAATTGGGCAAGTCTTGAATTACAATGCACATTTGCTGACATTTGGGATAAGGGTCTTCCTATTCCGCTTGCGACATCCTGTGAATATAAGTCGTTTATAGCTGTTGTCCAACGGCTGTCGTCACCACACATCACGTGGCCGTTCCACCTGATATTTGACATCTTGACGTATGCAGCAGCGTCCCTAATCTCACTGATTATCAACCTAGTTCCGATCTTCGAATCCGTTACTTCACTATCTCTATGCTGGATACTCTTGGCTTTACTCATTCGATTCTGGACGCTGACCTGTCTTTTTTTTCTGTTTGCTTAATGTTCAGGTTTCCTAAGAACAAAGTAGGGAAAGACTAGCTGTGAATTCCGAAAAAACTGAACTTTGCGTCGAAAATGTAGATCTAGGCAGTACTTACAGTTCAATAATCGTTCCATGGTCTTTTCATTTGTCAGTTTGATACATTTTTTGAATCTCGGTCTATGAAAATCTCTTATAATCAGCACCAGTCTTATTTGCTATGATGTTCAACACCCTTAATCAATTGGAATTCTGTGCAACGCCATATCCTATTTCCTTGAAAGGCTTGAAATAAATTATTACATCGTGAACGCATTTCACCGATTTTTCACTTCTGTGTTAACAGTAATATTTATTACCTCGCGTTACTGTTTAAGTGCGCGTGTATAATAGTGCTTAGACCTGCTCTGCAGTACTTACACAAATGGTGGCTGGTTCCATTTCGTTTCTCTAACCAACCAAGTCCTTAATCACTCCAGTATAAAAGGAATGGTGCCATAATTGTCCTGCCGGAAAAATTCACCAACACACGATACATCGGGAGAGTTCCGTGCGACCAAATGTGTATTAAATTATCTCTTTGATTTGGAATGGATTGCAGTGAAATGTGGTCAAAATCATTTTGTTTCCTCATCTATTTTTTCTATCTTTTGCACAGTTTTGTTTGGGATGCTCAGTTAGATCGTGAGATCTCTCACCATCACATAAGTGTTGATTGCAGAATACTTTTCATTCGTCTGGTTGTCTTACAGCAGTTATCCATAGCATTGGAGCTTCTTCCGTGCTGCTGCTCACAGTTCAAAAAAAATTGAACATGGTAAAAAAAAGCTTAAAGGAATGAACAGTTGGCACTAATATGTTATTGCTTATTGATAAAGTGATATAAAACTAATCCCATGTACTGGTAAAGACGATGTCCGGATGATTTCTCCTGTAACATTTTGACAAAGTTGCCTTCGATTTTTACTGCAGCTTGTGTGTGCTAAAAAACGAGCTGTTTCATTGTTGAACAGAATTTCAGTTACCTGGGAAACCCCACTTCGGCATATTTAGCGCCGCAATCCCCATCTATGGAGGCAGTGCTGGACTTGAATCAAACGTGAGTGTCATCTCTTTTCGGTTTCACGCGATTCTTAATTCTTCTCCTTTTTTTTTGCAATAGGATCCTTTCAGTGTCAATCCGCAAAAACGTCGGTGTTCATCGTTCTCTATTGACACCGTGCTTAGTTTCGCAAATTATCCAGTAGTGACGTTATGCGCTAAGATGCTCGGGTTTCAGGAAGTTAGTGTTCTCTTGCAACAACTCATTCCAAAAATACTTTTTTTGAAATTTCACGCTAATTTGCTTAGCTGATTCGTGATAACTCAATGAGATCTCGTATTTTTTAAGTACCCTTTTGGTTATGGTGACAATCAACCTTGTGATATCTACTGGTGTGACGTCGCACACCTTGATTTTTAGCACAGTTGTTAAGTCGCCTGGGTCTCGCGTAAATAAATTGCCTGGTAAGTTGACGTGTCTTTCAAAGGGACGAAGGTGTATCTGTCACTCTGTGAGCTTTAATTCTCATTGAAAAATCTAGATAGCTTTCGAAAATTTATTTAGCTCTACTTTAGGAATGACGGAACCTTCTAAGAAAGTCTCACTGACTCACGCAATCTCCTTAATGGAAAAAAATATTCCCACAAGCATACATGTTTTATCCTCGTTCATTCTTTTTGCCAGCTCATTATGAGGATTTTAAGGTAAGCATCTACAACACCTTTTTACATTTTTCAGACATGAATGGTGTGTTGTCAATATAAGCGTATAGGGGAATACTTTTTTATTTACTGGGTTTGCAGTGAGTTTTTTGTATGGAAATGTTTAAGCCTAAAGTGATTCTTCCGACAGTTTTTCAAACTAATAGTTCCATGTCGTTGGGTCGCTAAACTTTGTTATCAAGAAACCTTTTTGAAATCTATCCAGTCATTCTTAGACCTACTGGAAAGAGACGTTACTACGCCATAAGGAGCAAGGCCGAGATGAGGAGCTATATTTTACCGTTAAGCCTAATGAAGGTACGGGTCGTTTCGATTTTTATACGGTAGTCGTTAACTTAGTGACCAATTGTTCACTGAAATTTACTTCTTCGTTTGATATGGTGTTGTTATTTTGCGATTCAGATTTTATCAATGGTGTTGAGGAAGTCTGTTTAGGAGCACAGGGTACCGGGATTTACCTAATTAAAGATCTAAGTCAGATTAAAGATCCAATGATGAAGCAACTCGTGCAGGTAAGTACAGTTTCTTCTCTAGAATTCACTGAATCATTTCTGATGTACAAACATTTATGAGTTTCTCTGTGGTTGATGTTGCGTTATTCCTAGGAAAGACCTGATTTAGTGCATTAAATTGGGCTAACGAGTATAAAGATAAATTAAAGAAATGAATTAATTTGAGGGAACAAGAAATATAAGAGGAAACCACAAGAAAACAACACTGAAGCGTTGTGGGTGGTATTGTTTTGTGCGTAGAATTTTTCACCCATTGGAACAGGAGTATGTATCGGATCCATTCCTCATGAAGGACCAACTGAAATTCGATTTTCGTGACTACGGAGTGATTAAAAGCCTCAGTCCTTTGTCAATATACGTGTCCAGAGAAGGTATGTCTTCCTTTTAGTTGAAATTATAGTTATGCTCTATTTTAAGGATGTGGTCGTCGAAAACCTCCTTAGCAAATTGTTCAACGAGTTTGTCAGATGTTATACTACGCTGAATGGACAGATCTGTCCGTGCTTTTTACCACTAATGTGAAGAAACCATAGACAGCTATGGGTCGTCTTTCCTTTCGAGATTTTATCAACGCCACCTCATGTCTTCTTTAAAGTGGCCAATGGTTTTATTGAAGAGTTACACTAGTACTGGCATTATTTTACTGAAAAACTGTTTAGAATCAAAGAAATTACTCAACTGATTTTACACTATCACTGTTGGACTGCTTAAATGTGCTTGGTTCGACCCTCTCCCCATGTTTCACGCCTTCCTTTTTTCTTCCGCTTTTCTGTTCTTTATGTATCGTGAAGGTGGATAGGTAAAATTAGAAACAAATAGATTTTCTTTTCACACAGGTATGGCTCGTTTTTTGTACAATGAAATATGAAAAAGCCGGCGCCGACTAATTTCAACAACCTTTTTTTCGCATCTTACGAACTATTCGTTAAATAAAGCAAGCCAAACCTACGTTCACAGTAATTCACTCGAAGACCAAGTTACAAGTAGGAATTTGTACTTGTTGTAACCAAAATACGGGTCACCAAGCGCCCTTTTCTTTTGACACTTTCACAGTTCTGTAGAGGTGCTGTCAGTGCTTTCACTTCTATGATCGTCAATTTTGTGGCATCAAAAATTTTCTCTAGCACTAAATAGTGCTTGTCACGAAATAAAGCAGAGGATTCTCGCTACTCAGCAATTCTTTTCTGACTCTCTACAGTAGGATGGATGCTGCATTGGATTCCCATAATAGTGGAAAAGTTTCTTTCGTTTATTTAGCATTTAGCAATTCGCAGTTGGTTTTTAGGAAGCAAACGCCTTCTTTCAACTGTGTTTTATCAAATGGGTGTATGTGGCATAAAAACTAAGAAACGTTGGCGCGATGTGAAGCTCATAATCGTGAAAACTGTGCTGGCAATGGTTCCAGAATTAATGATTCATTACGAACATCAATTTCACCGCAAACGTGGACCACAGTGCTTCCAGGAGCTTTTTGTTATTTGTTTTATTCTGGATGTGAAGTTGTGCCGAGGAAAATTTGTGTTAGTGGAATGCATCTGTAGAAATGGCCATTCGAGAAAAGAGCGATTCTTATATGTAGTGCTAGCGAAGCTTACTATTTTTTCTTAGTCCGATAGATGCTTTAAAAAATTTTCGCCACGAAAATGTGAAGGGAAGTAACTTAGTTTTCAGCGATTTCCACAAGTAACAAGAGAAAGTGGTTAAAAACTAAGAGTTCTAAATGCTTTCTCACGTATTAAGTTGATTCAAAAAATTGTTCTGGTGTTTATTCCGGTATTACGCCTGTTCAAGTCGTTTCTAGGTAAGCCCATAGCACATCGCACCGATATCAGCTGTTACAAATCAACATCCATCATATATTCCAAGCGGCTTCTCCTAAATTATTTTCATCTACATGGAATTCCAGCTATTGTTGTCACCTCTTCACATCAAGTACTGACATTAGACGCATGTTCTCGTTCATCACGTCAGATTATATTTCATGGAGGCTTAAGCTACGGTGTGCCATTAATAGCTGTGACTACCTGCTCTGCCTCTGAGGATATTGTGACAAGCAGGATTCTTAAGTTTCCACCAGACCCTTCCTGAGCTGTTACTCATTTATAAAAGGGGGCTGGATTTGCAAAATTATTTTTGCTTAGACGATCTGCACTTTTCTTCTCTGATGATGACGGGAGGTGGAACTTTCCTACACGCAGCTATATATATATGCGAAAAGGACGCGGTGGTCGAACCCAAAGCATGACTATACCATTAACGCAGTGTCAAGGAAACACCTCCTTCTGTTTGGAAGGATGAAGTTGGTCTTCGCGAAAGCAGTGTCATTCGCTGATATATGCATCCGTTTGCGACTTCCTTTCTTTCCAAAACAAAAAATTTCCACAGAGTAGGTGTGCAGTAGGTCGAAGCCCGGCTAGGCGCTTCCGTTCTTGCTTTTTTCATCAAATAATGTTGGGAAACCTAATATAAGCATAGTTAAAGAGCTCTAAGCGGCATACGGACGAAAATGCGGCACTTTTAGGATTGGTTAGTTTTTCCGGAGATTTGAATTTGCTCCACCTGGCGGTTATGTAACATCTCCCATGTAGGCTATTGTTGAACTATAAACCAAAATTAAAAGCGCTAAGCTGAAATATGTTAATTTAGTCTATTTTCATTTTTGTCTGTATTCCTGTTAACATTTGAGATTGTTGGATTTGACATAATGGTCCGTGAGCGGCTAACGCATCGCCGTCGTTGTCCATCGAGCATAGTCCACACAATAGCAGCCGCCAAAAGAGCATTGTAGACGAGGTTTAGCTATGAGTGCTTTTGTTTTACTTTTTAGCTTTGTAACACTACATGTTTTATTAAGGTTATTAAAATTCCTCTTGTTCGTGACACACTACTCCTTGTTACAGGTCAATTACTCGAAGCAACGAAACCCGCAAGGTTAGCGTTCGTTTACTGGAAATGGGCTATTAGACTTTAATAGTGTTAAGTTTTGTTTCTATTTTTGTACTGGTAGAACTGTTACTGTGCTCTCTTTAGCTCCACTGCTCAACGAAGCTCGCGATCGACAGACGACTTGAAAGTCCTAAATTGGCTAAAAGACCTTACCTTATTGAGGTAAAGTGTTTCATCTTTCTTTTTAAACATTTCGGATTTCTGAAGGGGTGTTTTATGTTGTTGTTAAGATATTCCCTAATCGCTATGGCTGCGAGGTCGCTAACTTGGTCTTCGAGTGAATTACTGTGAACGTAGGTTTGGCTTGCTTTATTTAACGAATAGTTCGTAAGATGCAAAAAAAGGTTGTTGAAATTAGTCGGCGCCGGCTTTTCATATTTCATTGTACAAAAAACGAGCCATACCTGTGTGAAAAGAAAATCTATTTGTTTCTAATTTTACCTATCCACCTTCACGATACATAAAGAACAGAAAAGCGGAAGAAAAAAGGAAGGCGTGAAACATGGGGAGAGGGTCGAACCAAGCACATTTAAGCAGTCCAACAGTGATAGTGTAAAATCAGTTGAGTAATTTCTTTGATTCTAAACAGTTTTTCAGTAAAAAAATGCCACTACTAATGTAACTCTTCAATAAAACCATTGGCCACTTTAAAAGAAAGACATGAGGTGGCGTTGATAAAATCTCGAAAGGAAAGACGGCCCATAGCTGTCTATGGTTTCTTCACATTAGTGGTAAAAAGCACGGACAGATCTGTCCATTCAGCGTAGTATAACATCTGACAAACTCGTTGAACAATTTGCTAAGGAGGTTGTCGACGACCACATCCTTAAAATAGAGCATAACTATAATTTCAACTAAAAGGAAGACATACCTTCTCTGGACACGTATATTGACAAAGGACTGAGGCTTTTAATCACTCCGTAGTCACGAAAATCGAATTTCAGTTGGTCCTTCATGAGGAATGGATCCGATACATACTCCTGTTCCAATGGGTGAAAAAATTCTACGCACAAAACAATACCACCCACAACGCTTCAGTGTTGTTTTCTTGTGGTTTCCTCTTATATTTCTTGTTCCCTCAAATTAATTCATTTCTTTAATTTATCTTTATACTCGTTAGCCCAATTTAATGCACTAAATCAGGTCTTCCTAGGAATAACGCAACATCAACCACAGAGAAACTCATAAATGTTTGTACATCAGAAATGATTCAGTGAATTCTAGAGAAGAAACTGTACTTACCTGCACGAGTTGCTTCATCATTGGATCTTTAATCTGACTTAGATCTTTAATTAGGTAAATCCCGGTACCCTGTGCTCCTAAACAGACTTCCTCAACACCATTGATAAAATCTGAATCGCAAAATAACAACACCATATCAAACGAAGAAGTAAATTTCAGTGAACAATTGGTCACTAAGTTAACGACTACCGTATAAAAATCGAAACGACCCGTACCTTCATTAGGCTTAACGGTAAAATATGGCTCCTCATCTCGGCCTTGCTCCTTATGGCGTAGTAACGTCTCTTTCCAGTAGATCTAAGAATGACTGGATAGATTTCAAAAAGGTTTCTTGATAACAAAGTTTAGCGACCCAACGACATGGAACTATTAGTTTGAAAACTGTCGGAAGAATCACTTTAGGCTTAAACATTTCCATACAAAAACTCACTGCAAACCCAGTAAATAAAAAAAGTATTCCCCTATACGCTTATATTGAGAACCCACCATTCATGTCTGAAAAATGTAAAAAGGTGTTGTAGATGCTTACCACTTCCATATCATGGAAGAAACTGTATCTGTACTTAACAAATCAATAAAGGAAAAAAGGCTGACCAATCTTGTCGTGACAGAAGCCGGTGATCCGCTCAACACGCAGTCAACCACCATTTGCAAAACTCCTGGATCAAAGGACTCGGAAGGTGGCGATGCAGATTGACTTACGTTATTGCCAGCAATCACGGCCGCCTTGAACATCGGGTGATCCTAACCAAAAGCGCCAGATATTTCTTCGTTCTCACACGAATGTGTCCCTAGAATCTGAAGCAGTCCAAACTACACAACTACCTCAGTGGGGATTCTATACCTTCAACCGCAACACATATCTGATTCTTAGACTTTGCGACGCTCGCGTTGTAGTGAATTCGAAGGAAAAAAGAATTATGGCCTTATAATATTCATAATGTGTCTTGGTTCTACTCCAAACGGTTTACCGCCTCATCGTGGCTGGGAGGTGTTCCTGGTTGACGGACTGCGATGTAAAGCGAAGGTATTCGTTCCTCGGCAGGGTTTCCCAAGCTGAAAAGGAGTCCGACGTTTCCATCTGGGAGCTAAGCTAAGAGTAAACTAATAGCAGGATCCACCACCGTGCCGGTATAAAAACTAGCCGCCTGGTGGCAAATCTCCCTCTGATCCACAGGGGCAGCGACTGCCTGTCGTGGTGATGACCTGGGGCAGACTTTGGCCAGGCTATCCTCGAGATTCCAGTGAACGACAAAGGCTTAACCAGCAAATCTCCGAAAAATGGTGATTACGCTGAGGCCTGCACAACTAGTATTGACGGGCCGTTCAAGTATCAAGTATCAAGTTTTGGTTGTTTCTAATGGTAGAATATTGTAAATCCTACATTATGATTACGGAAGGTAAGTAATGAAATGCACTTCTACCACGTACCTGACCTACTATCTACTGCTGCATTTCAAAGGTTTGTTGCGAACGCACTGGGCGACAGCTGTTCAGCCGTAGTCCTACTGGGTTTCGTTCACAGAGCAAGTACACCGAATACTACAGTTATATGGAATAAGGTGTCGAAACTTTTAGAGAATCTCGTTATCTACAAAAAGCAGCACTGCTCAGATGATCCATATCCAAAGCAGTAAGGACCCTCTATGCAACTTCAAAACCTGAAAAGAAAATGTGGTCGAAAATTGCTTTATAACGAAATCCAATCGTGTGAGTGATGAAGACGTGACGAAACAGATGGAACACCATGGAAACATATGTACTAATATCATCAACATCGAATACATTCTGCCGAATTCCGAGCACATGGGCTACAAATCATGATGGGCTATCCGGCCGTACCATCATCACGACATTCAGTCGAATGTGAGGGACCAATGAGGCCACAGATGGCGAGTGACGAGAACGAATAGCAACGTCGATAACATGACAGTATCTTACCATCAATAAAAAAATTAAAGAAACAGCAAATAACATAAAGAAGAGATGATGTGGAATTTGGTGATAGTACTAGTAGGGAAAAAGAAAACCTTCTAAGTGTGACAAAACCACGTTAAAAACTGTTAATGGAAGAATAATGTATGGAGGTTTAAAAGAGATAAGGGGAAGCAATAAAATGTTTCTGGAACTATGCGAAACTGCGGAAGAAAAGTAGAAAAGTGTTTGGTTGCGTAAGGAAGCTCAGAAGAAAAGATAAACAAAGCCATGGATAGGGACAAATACAGAAAACACGAGAAAAAAATATGGGAATGCAAACAGTATATTTCAGCGGCAGGAAGTCATTGTGTAAGGTAATACAACAGGATAGGGGCAGATAGCACAGTGGTAGTGATGCCCGTCGCCAAGAGCATGCTACTAGTCCGATTCTGCTCTGGGCCAACCAAGCCTCTTATCCTTCCGGGGTCGGGAAATTGGTACCGGACTTGTCTGAAAAGAAAATCACTCTCTGTAATCCAATTGAGAACGCTCCAGCCCGGCTACCCCAGTGCTCCAGTAAGGGTTGTTTGACCAGCATTCTAGAACATTCAAGACAAAATGAAAACCCACAGGCAGCAACCAAAGCCACACGTAAAAGTTGGCACACCTTCGTAGACAGTGGATGCGGGGAAACGAATCGAATGCGAGAAGTGCTGGGATCCGCACGGTAAACGTGAAGAGGGATCAAATAAAATAAAATACAATAAAAAGATAATACAACGGGAATATAATAGCTAACACAACCACTTACTCGATACTTGACACATGAACGGCCCGTCCTCGCTGGTTGTGCGGTCCTCGGCATAATCTCCATTTTTCGGAGATCTGCTGGTTAAGCCACTGTGGTTCTCTGGGATCACGAGATCAGCCTGGCCAAAGTCTAGCCCTGGTCTTCACCACCGCAGGCATTCGTAGCCCTTGTGGATCAAAGGGAGATTTACCACCATGCGACTTTGATACCAGGACGGTGGTGGATCCTGGTATTGTTTTACTCTTAGCTAGGCTTCCTGATGGAAAAGTCCGACTCCTTCTCACCTTGGGAGACCCGGCCAGGGGATGAATAGCTCGCTGTATATCGCAGGCCGACACCCAGGAACACCTCCCAGCCACGATGAAGCGGCAAACCTTTGGGAGGAACACAATGACAGCTGAAAAAAAAGAGGTAATGGAAGGATACATGATAGCGTGTAATTTAATTGAGAGAAGACCAGTTAGTAACGAAAATACGTTATATTACAGTACAAGGAAAAGAAATGACGTAACACGCGACATGACCGGAGCAAAAAACCGACCAACTGTGAAAAGATCGCATGTAAAAGCCATTAGGAATAGTACGAAACTGTACTTTCGAAGATAACCTTGGATCTCGGGAATCGAAGAGAGAAGAGTCGGTAATTTCTGCTGTAGGTGCTCCAATACTCGTGCGGTTGGAATCGAGCGCACCGCGAGCGGGCCAACCTCGAATAGATGCGCCCTTCGCAACGTAGCTTCACAGTCCTGAATTCTGAAAATGAGAGACGTACATTACAAAACTTAAAGAAGACACTTAAAACACTGTTGGAACACTGTTCAGAAGAAGAAACTCTACGGGACTCAGAAAAAAATGACGGAAATATAGATATAAACATTTAAAAAGCTGTGAAATCCATCGTTTACCAGTGGCTTCTCGTAAAGAATGTTTAAGTCGCCGGCAATATTGTTCTCGAAATTCATCTCGCTGAACACTAAATGTACCACCCTCCGTACGTGTTCGTTACTCTTTCGTCTTTATTTACAACGAATAGACAGGTGAATGTTAGAATATTACAATATTGAACATTACAATGGTATGTATATGCAAAAACGTACAGACTTATATACAATATTCATCTCGTAGCTCTCACTAAGTAGTGGGAGAGTGACACTACATCATTAACCGCTGAGATATCCTATCTGCTTCAATTCTGGGATGACTAAATTGAAATGATGTTCTCTGGCCACTCCCACTTGAAAGTATTGTTCTTCACACTTGACGAAGTCCTGTCGGCTAAGATGGACCACCGAAGCTTTTTGGCTGTTGTCATCGATATTAGACTACCAAGATGTCGGTGATTCTTGAAATAAAGTTACTCAGAGGCAAGCGTGCGGTTGGATGTGTGGGACTCATAATTAGCAGTTGACGAAATCCTTTGGCGATGACCAGTAACGTAAATCGCAGTTCGGTACTTAGAAACACATTGCAGCTGCGATGAAGACATATGTCACTCAATGGTGGTAATTATACATTCGGGAAAGTGCTGACCAGTCCAATAAGTGAATTAAAAAGAGAAGTTAACCAATGGAGGTAGTAGACTGCTATAGAATTACGTCGCTAGAGACCTTCTATGGAACGGCACAAAAATATGAATAGAGAAAACAAAAGTGAAAACAGAAATATCACACTTAACGAAAACCTTTTTTTTAAGCAGAAAGAATTCATAAATGCCCTACGGAGCAAACTGGCATCTTTTACTCCTCAGCTTCCTCCATGTTTTTCCGAGTCCAAACTATTTACACTCCTAGGGCATCGTGGGCATACGTTTGCTTTTTTCGTATAAGCCTCCTCCTTTGCCACTTTTCAAGAACAGCTATGTTCCGTGTTCGGCGAAGCTCGATGAGTACCACTTTCGAAAGAATTTCGGCAATCAGCGCCAGAATTTCCGATACCTGAGATTGTAGAAGAATTTATAGTGCTTCACTGTTTCACTTTTTACGACATGCCATTCTTTTTCTTTTAGCGAAATCAAATTCGGGGATACAAGAAATTGCAAAGGCACTGTAATCGACACGTTGTCGCTGCTCGATCGCATCCTAGGCCAACTAAGGCCTAGGAATGCTCTAGTAGAGCAGTTTCTCAACTCCAAAAGTAGCCGTTCGGCCAGAATTTTGCGACGTACATTAAGAAAACAAGGTCCTCACAGGGCAGGCGAACTCATTCGCAAAAAACTTTAGCATCGTTACAGTCCAAGGCAGCGAACTAAATGAAGGAAGCGCTGAGATGCTCACCATACATGTGATGTGGAGCTAAAAAAAGCAAAAACAAATAAAAAATAACATCAACGCGCTTGTCGTTAACCACAAATGCTTTTCGCTTAGTAAACCATGTGACTACAACTTTGCAAATGGAATTGCAACGACAAATTTCTACGAGGAAATTGAAAATGTCGTTTTGCTTAGATAATGCTAAGCACATGATCCCCGTTGTTAGCGTATGTACAGTTCTGTGTGAGGATAACAGAGAACTGAGGAGTAAGAAGGAAACTCACCACCGTCTGCGGCGATTTTTCCATTTGCTGCGTCATTTCGCAGCTGCAAAACCACTTTAACAACCTACCGGTGATGGTGATAAACGTCTTTGAGGACGCTGCAGTAACGACGAACTGGAAAATGCCTACCTCCTCGACTACAGATGGGTGACAATGACGACAAAAGCGTGCACGTTCTCCACAAACCGCAAGGATGTGTTCGCATTGCAGTGGAGTACACATTCCTCACAGAATTGTGCAATCCACGATCAGGTCCACTGTTATTCTCCGCATGCTTCCAACAAGTTAAAAAGGCGAAAAACAAAACACTTTCCGCCTGAAAAGGAAAGGATTCCATAAAAGATAACAACATAGCTGAAGTACTGGTATACGTTGCAGCTTGATATTCCAGAAGTCCGATTTGAAGTTCACAGAGTTGAAGAAATCATACCATTTCATTGCATGTTTCATATGAAACTTTACCTTCTGTTCGTCCCTGATATGGGCTTCCCGAAGTTTTCAAATGGCGCAAAAACTCCATCTTCCATATACTGTAGGCTTTCAGCAACAGTAGTACAAGACGCAGCAGATGAAACATAAGCATGGCCACCACTGGCGAGAAAGGTGGACCATAATTCCACGTCCGATAAACGTCCACGCGACGAAGAACGCTGTTGATAGCGCTACACATAAGAAGCAGGAAAGTTATGAGCAGATTCAACAACGGAACACTGAGAAAAACTGCAAGCCACTCATCACTGCTGAAAAATAAAATAGGCTTTCGTCAATTCTTTATCACTAAAGGTATCGGTTGATGCGTTATAAAGTGTACATCGTTCGGAAAATTGAAGGAATATATCAACGTAGCCGCTCATTTAAGAAAGAACTTAAAAAGGGCAAATTCTTAGTCTAACAACACCTGTAACCAACCTCACACGCCTTAGAAAAGCTCTTACTTTTCCTAAAGAGTTGTTGGTAACTGTCTATAACAGGAACTACTTCCGAGTGAATGCCTATAAAATCGACGGTCTAAAAACCTTTCTAAAATGATTTCATAATTGAAGCAAAACGCTTACGCAAGAGGATCATGTAGTGAAGTTACAGTTTAGAAGAACTTTCCGTACGTAATCTGATTTTCTGGAGCTCTCGGCGTATATGTCTATCACTTTATCGCTTCTAGTGCTGCATTCCGAACACGAATGTGAATCAGCAAGCGGCGTCCTGACTAGGAGGGCGCGATGGTGTTCTCCAATGTTTTGTTTCTGTGCTCATATGGCGCTTCTTCGTTGCAAATTTAAAAAGTTAAACTTCGTTGTTGGTTCTTTGAAAGAAACGCACCCAAATTGGAAAAAAACACTGTCTGAAAATTATGTACGTCACTAGTACGATTGAGAAAGTTTCGTTTTATAGATGTATAAGGTTCTGAACACTTTATCAACTGTCGTGTTCGAGAAGTTATCGTGAGTCATTGAAAAACGAACGTGCTCACGAACGTGTTTGTCTACGAACATGAAGGGAAAAGAATGAAATGCGTTGTAACACAGGGACTGTTTTTTCAATCTAAGTGTTTAAAAAAAACACAAAAGGAAGCAAGTGAAAAAACTCCACCATTTATTTAAACGTAAATTTTTAAGACTTAAAAGATTATTTTGAAGGCAGAGCTGCACTATGTGCCAGTTGCTAAAGTACCGACTGTTGCAATATAGAGAGTATTCATGAAAAAAAAATCATATTCACTGGATAATCAGCAGCTAAGGGAGCGTGTGGCGCAGTGCTCGGGAGGGCGCCCTGCAACACACATGTGGGATTGATCCCTGCGCCCATGGTCCACCAAGCCCTCCATCGCTCCGGGGTCGGCAAATTTGGTACCAGACTTGTCTGGGAAGATAGCAGCACTGGCTCGATACATCGGTAGGCCACCGCAAGTCGTTTTAAAAGCCAGATGTGCATTCAATCACCTCCAACGATACTTAATGAAATCGAATAGCGCATCCCTCAGAGATCGATCAACGCCGAGAGCTTTTTGAGCTTTATTAATTTTTCTTGTGAAGGCGACGGCAGTTTTCTATTTCACTCTGACGAACTGTTCGTTCAGGAATCGGCCGCAGCACTTGGTACACAGGAGTTCCGGAAGCCATCATCGCGCAGCTCGCAGCTTCTTCATCACCCCATCCTCTTACTGTTCCTCTTCCTCTTCCTCTTTCTCTTCCTCTTCCTGTTTCTCTCCCTTCTTCTTTACAACATGCCGTTGACGGCGAGGAGTAATGCACGTAACCAGAATAATGGATAAAAGTGAGATTTAAGATTACAGTTGTACAACGTCTCGTTATAGGGTATTATGTACTTTGAAAATATCTTTTGGGATAAACAGTCAGGTAGAGTTGCGATAGAGCGCGAACAGCTGGCTCAGTCCGATCTAACTACCATGAATGGTCGAAACACCTTGATGAGTTCGTGCATAGCATGAGGACTGTTGAGAGACAGGTGAGCGTGAATTTTATCATAAATGTGTCGCAGTATTCTGCGATAGTCTAATTGTACCTAATTAGGCGGGTTTTATTGGTTTGATAGAGACACTAATGAATTTTATTAAGCTATTTCCTGCTGGAATATCGTGAACTTATGCAGTAGGTGAAGACAATGCCCAGTGATGAAATGTGAGCAGTTGCCGCCAGTCGGCATTTAGTGCTCAGCACTGGGACGGCTTCACGACGAACATAGCTTTGAGGTTGGGCTGAGTTAATTTTTCGTTTACTTGGATACTTGGATGGCTCATCTTCGCTGGTTATGCGGGCTCCATCATAATTTCCATTTCTAGGAGATCTGCTGGCTAAGTCATTGTGTTCCCCTAGAGTTCCGAGGTCAGCCAAGCCAAAGTCTTCCTCAGCTCGTCTGCTCCACACGCTGTGGCCGGGCTTGTGGATCAGAGGGAGACTTGCTATCGTGCGACAAGTTTCATAGCAGGACAACGGCGGATGCTGGTATTGGTTTGCTCTTAGCTAGGTTTCCTTATGGAAAAGCCGTAGTCCTTCTCTGCTTGGGAGACCCTGCCAGGGGATGAATCCCTAGCTCTACATCGCACTTCGACACCCAAGAACACCTCCCAGCCACGACGAGTGAACCGTTGGGAGCAATATGGCAATAATGTTTGATTGGAAAGCATGAACGCTAGGAAGCGGATGAAGTGAACAAAAGAGAGAGAGAGTGAAGGAAGACAGGGAGAGAAGGAGAGATGGTCATTAGGAAATGTGTTCCGTAACTTGCGGAACCATATCCAATGGAGTGGTGGCAGCGGTTGTTTGGCGAACATCAGTCGGCGGTGCCCTTTTATGCAGACCGAATGTCGGCCGATACCCGCCCTTCAGTATGATCTCCAATTTGGCGGGCTATGCGTCCTTCATCAGACGGTGCTTTACCTGTCAGCACGTACAGTAGCAATATCTGATGCGAGGTTGGTGTAGGTCTTCCTTGTCGTTGTTGTTCTTGCTGTCGTTGCCATTGATGTTGTTGGTCGATGGCCGACGTTTCGGCGATTTCGCCTTCCTCAGAGCCTAGACGTATTTTGTGTAACAGTAGTCTTGTATTCGGTGAAATATTTATAGTATTAATGAAGATCAAACTTTTAAATAAACGCCATATTGATCAAAACGCTAATCATCGTGCTGTTATGAGTGGATGGTTCACGGGTTGTTCACATGGGGTCGCGAGCGAAACCCACCCAGGGTCAAAATATGATTTTGAAATAAGGCGCCAAGTGACGTGTGGTAGTGTAGAATTCGTCTTTCCGGTTCATCTTTGGGTTTTTTGAAATTTATCCAAAACGCCTCGAGAGTTTTGCAAAGTTGATGTTTTTGATTCCCACGCTAGGATCCGGAGAGTCACTTCAAAATCATCGCCATTATAATCCTGTATCCCTTTGTGTACCTAGAGGAGTGCTTTGACGAATTTTGAATTTCCCATCTGCATGTCCTTTTACGCGGGCACAAAGCGGTCTACCCGTTTCCCCAATATATTCCTCACCGACTACCATTAGATCTCAGTAACAATAATCAATATTTTTTTACATGATTGAGCTAACACGAGATTTGTATAAAAGTTTTATTCGACTAACGTTCCGGCGCCTTTGCCTTCTTCAGAGCTGCACTGATCCGAATCAGTGGTTTCCAAGCTGGTCGTTGTCGCAATGTTGATACACGTTGTTGCATCGAGTCGAATCCAGTGGAAAGGAAGCACAAATTCGCCGACCCCGGAGGGATGGGAGGCCTGGTGGGCTAGTGGCGAAAGGACAATAGCGCGTTCGTTCCCCACCGCAAACACCTGCGGTCCGGAGTTTTGCAAACATCTCAGCAATCTTGGGTTGTATTTCGCATAATAATAACCTGCCATAAAAAGTATAGAAGGCAGAAAATAAAAAGCTAAATATTGTGAATTCAATTCATGGCATTTTCGACAAGTTAGGCGATCATTTTAATTGTAAGCACAGACGATGGATTACTCTTCTCAAGAATTCGCGAAGAAAAATGGGAAAATTTCCGATTTCCACACTCTTACAAGTACTTTTATTGAGCTCACTGATTGCTGTCCTTTTTACTGATCGGTGTGCTGTCTGCCAAAGATAAACCGGTTATTAATTCAATACTTCCAGTGGAAGGTTTCCTTCCCCAGAATGAAGCACTTCGCGTCACAATAGCACACTTTTATCTCTCACCCACTCTTTTTCCAGTATATGACGGATTATTCCGACAATTACTCCCACTTCATTCGATTATAAAAGTTAAAGAATAAATCATCCAGCGTTGATCATTCCCTTTAAAGATGTGAAATCACCAAGGATCGGAGGTGAATATCAGAGGTAAGCGAATGCATATCCTGCTTATACAAGGACTTATGGTGGCCTACTTGCATCTGGTCAGTGCTTCTATTCTCCAAGGAAGGTCTCGCACCAATGTGCCAGTCTCGGAAGGCTTAATCATCTCTGAGCCTGAGATGGGGCCAAAAACCACGTTTACATTGTAGTGCACCCCTAACCACTGCGCCACATGCACCCTCAATCGCCAAAAACCGATTATAAAAGCACGAAAACTGAACTCACCTGCTACCCACACTGAACGCTCCACATACGAGGAATAATGATTCCACTTCCATTATGACGATTCAAAACTCACATCACGGCGAAAACACGACAACGTAAACACCTAACTGAAGGTTTCTTTAAAAATGCAGTCATTGAGGAATTCGCAGAGGTAGCCATTCCGACTAAATCTCCCTTTATACCTACCCTTTCTCAATACAGAAGATTGAAGCGCAACGTGAAATAATTAGTTGGGCACTATTTCGCTTCATTTGTAGTATTCAGACAAGAAAGGAAATTTAAAAGCCAACAAAGCCTGACTGCTTTTTCGAGGTTCTGAAGAAGGCGATACTGAGGAAAACACCAGATTTAATGGGATAAAGAATAGGGTAATAGCTCATGCTTGCTCAACAAGAATATCGAGAACTATTTGATTAATGACGAGGTTAATATAAAACCGGTTGTGGGAATCAATGCGTTTTGAGGTGACTCTGTCTAGAAACCTGGGTTAGCTAAAATAGGAGGTTCCTAGACTCTCACCACGAAGATCATCCCCAGCATCCGTGGTTCGCCGGGAGCATTTCTGTAGCAAGCACAACATTCATTTGCACAACCCCGGCGGAATGTTGAACTCAAGTGCTCCAGAGCAGAGACAGCGCAGTCCAGGTTTTATTGCGAGACATCTCGAACACCTGCGCTTCCGTGTTAGCAGTGAGAAAGTGCGAACAGTATTTTCGAGAGCACTGTCAAATGAGCGATGTTTTAGCCACGGAGTTTTACGTATTTAAAACAGAAAGTCGACGTTCAGAGATAATTTATTCTGTTGTACACTAACCCATACAGGGAGCGTTAAAAGACAGCCACTAGGCCACTGAATATCAAGCATACTAGAGAAAAATCGAGCTGACTCCCAGGAATTTTAATAACCAAAGATGAACGATAAGTATGTTAGGTATAACCATAATTTTCAAACCCCTTCTAGATAAATTCGGTACAGGACAGCAAGAACTGAAATATTATTGAGACCTGCTTGAATCACTGAACACCAAGGACACGACAGGGGGATACGTGGCGAGCGTTTCAGCAAAAATAGCTATCGCAGCTTCTTCTACTAAAAAAAACCAATTTATTTCTGTCATCGCTGAACCTGTAATAGTCGGAAGGACTACTGCTTTTGTCACGTCGCCTAAGACTAGCTGAGCACACTACAGTGAATACTACCGTGACTACCTGGCCAGGCGAAGAGTGTTAGGTGCTCTGCTTGTTGTCGCTGTTGTTCAACACATCCGCCATTTTTTGGAACAAATATGCCTACTGTTACATCAAATTTAACATCTTCTTTTATCGACAAATTGTAGTATTTCACTTCGTTGATGGCCACCAAAACAAATTCGAACCATCGCCACTCTGAAGAAGGCGAAGGCGAAGGCGATTAAACGCTAGCCGAAAAGTTTTTTGTAACCTCGGATTAGCTTGTCAATGAAAGGAAAAAATTGATTAGTTGTACTGGAGTTAAATGAACATTGGATTTAAAAGATACCCATATGTAATCTAAGGTTGGCCTTTGGAGAACCAATGAACATAAATCACCATCCAGTGATCAATATAGCCACTCAATATGTTCATGATGATGCGGCATGACTGCTCGTCACATTAACTGCTCAATGGTCGACGTTCCAGTTCAATTCGCTTTGGTTGAAAACCTGACAACGTCTTACTAGTATGTAACCAACGTAACCGCATGACAATACACAGAGTATCACTACAAAAACCACTCTAAAATACCCATATCTCCAATGAGTGCTTTGTGAACATATGCTGCCCTAGTTGTGCAATTCAAAGAAACAGGTCTCGCGTCCTCTCGACGCCTCATCGCGCGGGCTAGGAAATGCGCCTTGGTGTCGGACTGTGCGATAAAGTTGGGGGAATTCATCTCGGCAGCAGAGCCTTCCATGCTAATAAGAAATCCAGCGTTTCCACCAGGGAAGGCCAGCTAAGAGTTAACGAAATGGTATCAAACTAGTCGCCTGTTGGGAAATCTACTCAGATCTACATGGGAGGAGACTACCTGTGCTGCTGACGACCTGGGGCAGGGTTTGGCTATGTGGACCTTGAGACTTATGCGAAGCACAATTGATGAACCAGCGAAAGTCCAAAAATATGGAAATTATACTGCGGGCGGCACAAGCAGTGAAGACAAGCCATCCAAGTATACAAGTGATGGGTGGATTATCTATTTATAGATGAGAGCTGCCCTTATCGCGTTAATCAGACATATTACTTTAACCTTTATCTAGTATTCTTAGTGCTTTAAATAAGTCTGTATTTTGAAGGTGTTCACAATTAACTCGCTTCGAGTCTCTCACAGAATAATTGAAAAGGTGGTGGCGATTGCCGGCGTGAGAACTAAAGGTGGGACGGGGAAGTACTTTGTTTGCAGTGGTTCTACATTCTGCCGATTTTTTTATCAAAAGCGTAGCTGTTTGCCAGCACCAGCTCTCCATCGTCCTGTTTCAGGTCCAGCTTTATTTGTCGCAATTTTCCATCGCTAGTGACACGGAGGATGGCAGAATCTACGATTGATAATTTATGACCTATGGATCTAATGATGGTGCGGTATAAGAGATATTCATAACATCGAAGAAGTGAAGGCTGTTATATTGCGCAGATGCCATAATATACTAGTGAAATACCGGAAACATATGAGCAACTGGAAAGGAAACTAGGTGGTCCGGATCTTGCCGGGAGCCGAGTTTTGCAAGTATCTCAGAATTATTGTGCCTGCATTTTACACAATTATCCTGCAGTGAAAAAAAGGCGGCAAATAAAAAGCGAAACACTTTGATGTTACAGTTTTCTTGATGAGCAAACTGGTGGCTCTTATTACAATATTTATTCACTCACAATAGCTGACGTTTCGGTGGTGTTGTGTTTTTCAGAGTCGTTATGTTCTTTGTAAGTCTTCCAGTTATCTGGTGTCTAGAATGTATTTAAGACCCCGTGCGGCTGGTTACCTCCAAATGACTGGATGACTTTTTAAAGAACAAAACGGTGGGTTTTGAAAAAGAAGCCGCTTACTATACAAACGAAAATTTACGCGTTAAATTTTTTTATGCTGAGGTTATGAAGTTGTTTGACTGAGTAGGCTCCACGTGGATTTGACCTTTCTAATAAAACACAGTACGATAAAAAAAGTCAAACACATTAATTACGTTGAGCAAACAGTTAGCAATATAGAAAATAATGAAGGTAATCATCATTTTGGCAGGTTACACATTTTCAGTTTCTTTGCATGACAAAGTCCGGGAAACATCTCTGCATATTCTCACCTACTGTATTTTCGTCGACACTTCCCTTTCTAAAAAAATGAAGCCATCACTTCATAGGGTGGGAATGTACCGTTGAAAGAATACAATTTTATGAATATGGTTTGTTAAGAAGAGCATAATTACACATTAAGCAGATCCTTAATATGTTCAGAATGCTCGACTTGTGAAAATATCAAAGGGTTAATTTGTGGCCAACTTTGTCCACAAATCATTTTTCCTTAGAAATGAATGGGAAGCATAAGTGGAAACATACGTCTTCGCATGCCTCTCAGTGCTCTTTATGTCGATCGTCTTACGATACATTCTTCCTTAAAACATGGCTGATGTCAGTAAACCGAGCATTTGAATACAAAGTATATGACTAATTCAACACCGCACTAAAGAAAGGTCGTGCCCATGAAAGCTAAGCGAGTAGTTTGATTGTGAACATTTCACCAGGAGGTAGTTTCATGGGCAAGCATCATGAGATTGGATGCATGCAGCTGCAAGTCGACCGTCAAGATATTTGCTACATGGCACTCCCATTATCTATGTAAATCAAGGCCTTTGCTCCAAGTGCTTAAGGACCCTGATTCAAGGCCAAGCAGTTCCCTGCCTTGCGATTAACATCACAGATGCTTTACGACGACTCAATATATCCGACATCCAGGTTTAACAAATTTACTTTATTTGAATCGCAAAATGATCACCGATAGTGATAGCGGGAGAAAAATTTATAGGTCGAGACCTTTTCCTGCTACCTACTTTAATCAAGTTATTATCCAGTAATCACTGAGGGTAGATCATTTTCTTACCGTAAGGCGTTTGTAAAAAAGTTAATTTTTTTGTGATGTGATAAACAAAAAGATAAAGGGGAAAGTTCTTGGCGTCTTGAGGGATGCGCCTTGCACTCACTTCGTTAACTATGGTTAAAGGTGATTTGAATGCATATCTGCCCTTTAAAATGACTAGCGGTGGCCTACCGATGTATCGAGCCAATGCTACGATCCTCCTGGGACAAATCTAGTACCAATTTGCCAACTCCGGAGGGATGAAAGGTTTGTTAAGCCAGGGGCATGGGATCGTTCTCATTTGTATTGCAGGATGGCTCCAACCACTGCGCAACACGTGCCCCCATTCTTGTGGATATCGCATGAGTATGTAGTAAGAGTATAAAACTCTCGGCGTTAATCAATCCCTGAGAGATGCGCCATGCATTCGACTTCACTATAGCATCGTTTGGAGGTGAGTGAATACATATGTGGCCCCTACAATAGCTCGCGGTGGCCTAAAGATGTATCGAGCCAGTGCTGCTATCCTCCCAGACAAGTCCGGTACCATGGGGTCATGGGTGCGGGGATCAATCCCATTCCCATATATTCTCTTCAACGACCACCTTCTGTTAAGAGACATTTTTTATTCCATTCGAAACCAATATATATTTATTCCATTGAGCGCCAATGGAGCAACAGGAACGACTGCCTTTTTCAGAAACGATTGTTTCCTCTAAATTCAACAAGAAACCAGTCCTTCCACATGCGCAATCGGTCGGCACTCACCACACGCGGTTAATGGTTGATGCTGTTACAAAGAATGATATCACTGGTGAAGTAAATAAAATTGGTGATGCTTCCAATCATCAACATTTACTTTTATGTCATCGCATTCCAGTTTTCCGGCAAGGTTTTCATTATCGGTGCAAAATGACGAAACTGCGGTTGTCAAGATTCTCATTAGCTCGTTAAGGATCTCCGCTCATTAGGCAACTGCCCCGTGCTCTCTACAGCTTTCATGATCGCGTCTATCTCGAGTAGATGGGAGACGTTATCTAAATCAACAAATGTGAGCAAAATCGAATGCTGTAGCATGGCGGTGTTTAGTCTCGTGGATTTTTTTGAACCCTTTCTACCACGCATTGCTATCCTTCACCCAGTGTTCTGTCAACTCCGTTCAGAATCGTTGACTATAGTGTTTGTGGATGACAGGCTACTACTGCAGACGGATTGTGCGATAGTTGTTGATGTCATCTAGTTCTCTCTTTTAGTAGAAAAACCACAGTATTGCTTGCTACTCATTGACTTCATTCCCTGAGAACATTGATTACCGGCAAGTAACGCACGGAAAGCAGAGTCAATGTGTTAATGAATGCTAGTGGTGGGTTGTTGAGACGTTCGGGTATGATCCTGCTAAATGCATTTTGAAGGGAGGAGTGTTTTGAAGCGGAGGTAAACACCTATTTTTCATCTGCTTGCATGAAGCCAGGTGGATTTATCTGTCGAGGAAGTCAGCGCAAAACCGCTAGATATTGTTCGGTGTTATACTTTTTGATGGGGCGCGTGTGCCGCCGTGATCGAGGCGCCCTGCAAAACACACATTGGATCGATCTCCACGCCCGTGGCTC
This sequence comes from Angiostrongylus vasorum, assembly GCA_018806985.1. NCBI lineage: Eukaryota > Metazoa > Nematoda > Chromadorea > Rhabditida > Metastrongylidae > Angiostrongylus > Angiostrongylus vasorum. Next base: position 5,083 of record JADANN010000137.1, on the reverse strand, counting down.
ACCAAGCCTTCCATCCCTCCGTGGTCGGCAAATTGGTATCAGACTTGTCTGGAAGGATAGCAGCCCTGGCTCGATAAGTCGGTAGGCCACCGCGAGTCATTGTAAAGGGCCAGATATGCATTCAATCATCTACAACGATGCTTCATGAACTCGAATGCATGGCGCATCCCTCAGAGATTGATCAACGCCGAGAGCTTTATCTTTTTTTTGCTTTGTCTTGACGTGTTAATTACTCGGTCTGATCACCTTCGCACTGAAACCAGCGTAGTCAAAGGCAGGGATGGCGGACGCTCCTTCAATCTCTACAACTTTAGAGAATGCTGCTGCTCTTCGCTATGCAATTTTTATTTCTTCTCTGCATAATTCGACTGGATTGGTTTAGTACATCAAGCTGGGAAAACGAATACTTATGGATTCGGTGACTTCCGGTGGAATGATATACCCTCTGATGACAATAAAGGAGAACTGAAGCAGGAGATACTAAGAAAACGTTCAGTTCATTACATCTCTGCTTATAGAATACAGTACATTTAATAGACTTATTGCTTTAAAAAATTTGACTAAACGTATTCGTAAGTGACTTCTGCTTTCTCACTAAATATAAACTTTGTTGTCTCGCTGCAAACTGGCAATCGAAAAATCGAGTGTCACAAATTTTTTCATTCGTCAATGGTATTGTCTCCCTGTACAAGTATTTTGCACAGAATTGGTGATTCCGATAGCATTTTTTTTGCTCTTGTTCATTGTGTTCTGTTTCCTTTCATTTCATTCATCACTTTATCCACAATATATATGTGGCTTCTAGAAGGCAGTTCGTGATAACCTCCGCTGATTATCAGGGCAGCATTTTTCCTCATCTGGAATGACGGAAGTAGTTGTTAATAGTTGCTTTGTTTGTCGTTGGCTGTAGGCTTCTCTCTATTGAGATATTGCTACCATTTCTACGAGTAAAGAAATTAGTGTCCTATTAGGCGACTACATGTGCCCTACAGCCTCAAGAAGTGCGTGAAGTTCAGCGTTTGAAGAAGCACTTCTGATGTTTTAAATGCAGAGGAAGGAATAAACTCCGTTGCTGTTTTTGTTTAGTGCCACTGACGTGCGACGCAACCTAAAGTCTGGTCGGCTTGGTTTTTATTAACAGGCCTGTGGTGCTCAATCTTCCCCTTTTGCTTAACTCTGACTGGATTTTGGCTTATTAGGTTAAAACATAGCTGAAGCAATTCTTCGTATTCTTGTTGAGCAAACACGACGTGTTATTTTTATTCTTTATTCACGAACAAGGTGACGTTTCGGCGGACTTCGCCTTCCTCAGAGCCTGGAAAGGTCAAGTTGACAGCAATCTATTCGGCCAAACACCTCCATAACCAAACAGACAAAACGCTGAACCAAGATTTCAATCACATTGAACACAGCTCTGCACACTCACCGCTTTCTATGAGGCTTCCACTGAGTATGTCGCGTGGAGACCAACCGCACAGAGTTCACGTGGAAGCGTAATATGCCCCTCCCATCAAAATAACAGCCTTATATACTGCCCAATATCACGCGTGATAATGAGGCATTCTTTCCCTGCGGTTCATTTTCGGATTTCTGGAATTAATCCAGAACGCCTCGAGAGTTTTGCGCGCTTGTGTTCTCGATTCCTGCGCCAGGATCGTGACACGTACTTCAAAGTCCTCCCCGCTATGTCTCTGGGTCCTATGCGTGCCCAGTGGGGTATTTGGTTTACGTTTGCCGACTAGGTGTTCTTTTTATGCGGACACAGAGGGGTCTGCCCGTTTCGCCAATGTATTCGTCTCCGCACGTCTTACAGGAGATCAGATAAACTGTACCCGAGCTCATGCAATCACCGTTTCTACCATTATGGCAAACTATACAATTTTGCGTTGCACATAGACGGTCATATAGGCGGTTACGAACTAGTTGGCGCCTAAGATTACTCGGTAGCATTTCAACTACGTTTACCGAATTCTCTAGACCCGCCCTTCTTAAGCAGCGTTTTATAGCTGCACTTACATCATTTGAGATGAAGGGTAGGATAAACGGGACCATTTTATCGCTAGAGTTGTCGTTTGGAGGCCTAGGATTTCCTCTACACCTGTCCCGAGCTACAGTTTCGTAGCCATTAGAAATGGCTATTTGCCGCGCCAAGTTCCGGGACTCCTCTCTCTGCTCTCTTCCCGTGCACACGTTGGTTGCTGTTCGAAACATGTTTCTTACAAGCGCCCTTTTCGTGTGAGAGGAGTGAGAGGAGAGGTAATGAACCAAGATGTTTTTTATTACCTGGCTTTCGGTACCACTTCGTAATGTAGCCATTTTCTGACAGGCTAATTTGGACGTTCAGGAATGGAAGCCAGTTTTCTTTCGGTTTCTCTCGGGTGAACTTGATATACTCTGACTGTTCATTCAACAACTTGAAACATTTGTCCATTTCCTCTTGTGTTGAGCAAAGGACAAAACAGTCATCTATATATCTACAGTAGAGTAGCGGCCCGAGATCGATCACCGGTGATCAATACCGAGGTTAATAGAAATCAATGCCGAGGTTAATAGAAAGTCGGACGTGGGAGTTACTATAGCTGAAGCACTCAGTGAGCGCCCCACTTACTAGCGTAGATAAAACAAAATCCAACTACAACGATGCTGAGATAATCACAAAACATAGACCCAGAGCCAGATCGAACCACGGTTACTCTTTCCGGGTGCTCGCGTATAGCATACTGCAGCACTGAAAAAAATTCCTTTGTGTTTCTCTCAGCTAGCTTTCCACCTAATGCTGCCATCAGCAAACACCCGTCAACGGAATTGATCTGGGGAGCACAAATGGAATATATCAGCATCGTTGTGGCTGTATTTTACATCATACTCTGCCGTGAACAATTACAGCAGGCAGCAAAAAAAGGTTAACGAAATGCAACTACTTTTTTCGAAAGAGTGTCTACCCGAAATCCATGGTGATGTATCGAGTACACTGGTTTACTACTTTTACTGATCTGAACTGGGTATAACGTTTCCAAGCGAAGTTTGGTGATCAGATTGTACAGCAGCACACTAAGCTGTCTTTGCATCAGTGATGTTGATAGGTGACAACGAGAAATATTTGTGAATAAATTGTCATGAAGCACATCAAAACTTCAAATATTAACATAAACGCCTCAGCGCTGGTTATAAATCTATTAGTGAATTAATATAGACTAGCAGATTAAAAGACAGTAATCTGAAAAGCCATTTACCTACTTCTTTTCTTGTGAGGACAATTTCAAACCGGTTAATTAACCTTGCACGAATTCTTTCTCTTTGCTAATAACATGGAACAGCCTGTATCCTCTAGAGGACTCTTCTATACCTGGAAGGTTCGGCCTGTACCGTTTCTTGTCGTACTTTATTGGACTTTAGCCGTATGAATACACGAAAGCGACTTCGCACTGAATTCCTCCAAGAACTCCAATTTATACAGAATGAAATATTTAGTAAAGAGAAACAGTGATGTTCGTTATTGTAGAACACCGTTAACACCATTTTCATCAAAGTAGATGCCACCCTCAATTAAACGAAAATGTGGAGAAGATTGTTGCGTAGTGGCTTCAACTTCTACGTGTGGCTTCGGTTGCCACTCGAGGGTTTTCGTTTCATCATGAATGTCTAGAATGCTGGTTGAGTCGATTCTCTCTGCAGTCTTGAGATAGCCGTGCTGGAGCGTTCCGATCTGTATTGCAGAGAGTGATCTTTTTTTTCCAGGACGCGTCCGGTACCAAAACCCCGACCACGTGGGGATGAGAGGCTTTTTTGGCCCGCTGCACATTGCTCGTGGTGACCGACATCACTACCACGGTGCTATCCACACCATATATATATATATATATATATATATATATATATATATATATATATACTATATACACATGTATTCTGTTATATGTATTCTGCACACGTATACACATAGGCAAACAAAATGACAAACTAACAAAAGGATGTTATTGAAAAAACCACCTACCAAGTTTAGAGCTTCCGCTTTCTTCAAAGCTTTAATGATCTCAGTCGATTCTCCACAGACGTTCGTCTTCGTGATGTGGGTCTTTATTGTCACGTCGAGGCAAGTTTTGAGGAACACTTCCCGAATGAATCGAGCTCACTCGGCATTGTTTTCTTGCAGAAAATCGTCTCTGGTGATTAAGGGATAAAGGATAAAGCGACTCGGCGTTGATCAATCCCTGAGGGATGCGCCGTGCATTCGACTCTATTAAGCGTTGTTTGGAGGTGATTGAATGCATATTTGACCTTTACAATGAGTCCTAGTGGCCTAGCGATGTATCGAGCCAGTGCTGCTATCTTCCCAGACAGGTCTGGTAAGAATTTGCAGACCCCGGAGCGATGGAGGGCTTGGTGGACCATGGGCGCAGGGATCAATCCCACATGTGTGTTGCAGGGCGCCTCCCGAGCACTGCGCCACACGCTCCCTTAGCTGCTGATTATCCAGTGAATATGATTTTTTTTTCATGAATACTCTCTATATTGCAACAGTCGGTACTTTAGCAACTGGCACATAGTGCAGCTCTGCCTTCAAAATAATCTTTTAAGTCTTAAAAATTTACGTTTAAATAAATGGTGGAGTTTTTCACTTGCTTCCTTTTGTGTTTTTTTAAACACTTAGATTGAAAAACAGTCCCTGTGTTACAACGCATTTCATTCTTTTCCCTTCATGTTCGTAGACAAACGCGTTCGTGAGCACGTTCGTTTTTCAATGACTCACGATAACTTCTCGAACACAACAGTTGATAAAGTGTTCAGAACCTTATACATCTATAAAACGAAACTTTCTCAATCGTACTAGTGACGTACATAATTTTCAGACAGTGTTTTTTTCCAATTTGGGTGCGTTTCTTTCAAAGAACCAACAACGAAGTTTAACTTTTTAAATTTGCAACGAAGAAGCGCCATATGAGCACAGAAACAAAACATTGGAGAACACCATCGCGCCCTCCTAGTCAGGACGCCGCTTGCTGATTCACATTCGTGTTCGGAATGCAGCACTAGAAGCGATAAAGTGATAGACATATACGCCGAGAGCTCCAGAAAATCAGAT
>JADANN010000136.1:0-56267 GCA_018806985.1 Angiostrongylus vasorum | reverse complement strand
TGTAATCTAGCACCGGCGCAAAGTGGAGCTATTCGCAAGGAAAATACGTACATGCCGAGCTTACCAGAAAGTCGGTTTCTTAGTTATTAAGACGCTGGGGTCTTTGCAAAACTCGGAGCTTCATGCTTACCAATTGATAATTTAAAAGTAAGGAAATAATGTTAACTTTTTATTACTGCTTACTGCGGTTTTTCACGACAATGGACGAATCCCGTTGACGGGCGAATGCTGATGGCACTGGTAGACAGAAAATTAGCTGAAGAAAGGCGAAACAGAAGGACCCGCATGGTTAGGTGGTGAACGCGATTAAACCCCCAAAAAGGGTAATGGCGTGTTCGATCACCGTGAACACCTGCGCTTCGGAGTTTCGCAAATATCTCCATCATCACTGTGTGAGAAATAGTTCTACGTGTCAAAATAAACCACCGAAAGAAAATGAGACCTATAGGTGTCACCCACCGACCACTTCCGGCAAAACCAGTATGACAACCATAGGTTAACTCGTCGCGAGGCTAATCTGGCAGGTCGAGTGCACGATGTGTCATTCAGAGACTGACCAGCAACAACAGCTTCATCGTTTTTTCCTCTACCTAAGGCTTGTTTTCGAGGAGTGATTTAAAATCAAGAAAACTCTCAATTGAATTCTGTAGGGTTTCTCCGATCGATTTCTGTATAAGTTGTGGAATTCATTATTATTATGTCACAATGAACAGAGCACTGGAAGTTTGGCTCTTTAACGCCGTCCACTGAGTTTCTATGCTGCATTCCTTATAAAACACAAACAGCTCACCTTTAGTGAATTCTAATAAAAAAACGCAATGTCAAACATTTCAGATTTTTCAGTGAGTAAGCATATTATTTTCAGATCGAAATAGATACCACAGCTTTGCTGTGTATTCGTATAATTTCGGCATGTTTATTAGTGAAACGTAACCTCTCGCAACCGTCCGTCTTGTCGACCCATCGCAGCTACGGTCGCTTCCACATGACGATGATAGAAACCGGGAGCTCGAGTTCGTAGAATGCATTCGTGTGCAGGAAGCTTCCGTCCATCTGCAGCCACCAGCAGTAAGTCCGCATTTTCCATGTTACCAACCTGTTATGAAAAAAATTTCGTTTAGAAACTGATCCTTTACATTATAATTCCATGGTGGCTTTAAATTTCTCCTGGATCACTTTTTAACATATTTCAAAAGACTTTACTAATCTAATTTGTTAGTTATTTACATTACGTAATATTTGAGTATAAAAAATGAAATTGCGAATGTCTCGATTGGATCACAGATGGATGGACCTTATTTTCAGTTCATATCCACTTTGAAGTAGTGCACTGCATTCCATTCATCGAAAGACAGTCTAAATATGTTTGCCAACACTATTCCAATAATAGAATTCATTATGCGATTCTCCTCACTTCCATCTTTCGCTTTTAAGGATGTTAACTTTAAGGAAAGATTTCACTTTTCTCCACAGTTTCACTGGTTATGTCAAAGTTATGCCAAACATTTTTGTACATGAGAAAAACATTAAAAATGCTGAGAACAATTAATAGCATAGTGAATGTGCTTAATTCTAATCCAGATTTCAATTTCCAATAATAAAAGTCGCTTTAAGATAGCCTTTGCTGTCACACAAAGTTGTTTCCAAGTGAAGAAACGTGATTCAGAGCAAAAGGGTTCATTAAGTGAGTTTCCCAACAGACAGTAAAGTCTAGCTCAAACAATAGTAAGAGCACTTCACCAAGTTCCACGAAAATGTCATAAGCCTTTTCACAAGAAAGCAGACTTTTCTAAAATTCAGAAGAGCCTTTCACTTTTCAAAAAAACCAGCCTTTGTATTGTATACTATCGGCTCCGTCTACTGGGTAAATTAGAGACAGAAATGGAATCAGTGAGAAACGAGTTTCCTGGTTGTGACTGATCTGACTCTGGTTGGTGCTGGACCAAAACAACAGATCCAAATCGCAGCATCATGGAAGTAGATCACTTTCTTTTGTACTTGTCATACCAGAACAACTTTTTTAAAGAATGACACGATAACACTATTTGTGATACGTTTGACCATATCACATTTCATGCAGCTACTATCCAAGAGTAAATATGCGAAACGTGGAGATATTATCACTTTGTTTGCGCAATCTTTGCTAGTTACCTCCGCGTAAAGAATAAATTAGCATAATTAATTGCAACTCATCAACTTGTACAGTTTGTGGTAGCGAATCAAATATTATAGGCATTATACCTAATGATACAAAACGATTCACAACAAAAAACGCTTTGTACGGATTATTGTTGAAGATTTCGACGTCGGAATACGGAAGGCGATTGGAGGCACGAGGTTTGGAATTCGTGATTTATGTGAAGATGGAATTAACCTTGCTCGATCCTTCCCGCGATTATTCCAAGGAAATTCGGTTTGCAAGAAGAGCGGAAAAAAAGACTTGAAGCAAGTTGATGGCCCAGGAGTTTTGAAACCGTGCTGCAGAAGTGAAGATTTTTCATCCTAGTCATGTTCTCAACCTAGTCCTTAGAATTCTATACAATTATCACTGTCGAAAACCACCTTAAATTTATGTTTCTGCAGTTTCAAATGCGATTAGTAAACTATGGTGTTGAACAGCTCCAGCCTCAATCAAAGCCGTGGACATTTTCCTTGGAGATAGAAGCAAAAAACACATCCCTCGGCACCGCGCGACAATATCTCGTGAGAATGAAAGATGACCCACCATTAAATGACCCTGCAAATGGTCATCCAATCCAAGCAAACATGACCCTAGGAATATTCTCAAATATTGCACTACCTCCTTGTTTGGTGTGTTCTAGAATCTCTTCGCGAAGACTACCCTATAGACATATCGACACTTTCAATAAATCCTAATCAACTAAGTAAGGAGAATTGAGCTGGCAGAAATTTCATGGCATGATGCAGACACAGCTTGGCTAATAGAACTCCGCCACCACTTTTCCTTCTCACCTTTATTTATCATTACTAGCTATGAAGAAGCGTCGAATACGAATAAAAATGAATCTGTCTAGCACTGAATTCTGAAGAACACTGTTGTAGTCATTTCGTGTACTTCTGTTGCCTTGTCAACATTTCTATAGGAAAATGGAACTCCGATAGGGCGACATCATTAAACCAAAGCTTATCAACGCCACCCCTGTACTGCAAAGCAAGCTTACTCAGTTATAGAAGAAAACACGTATTGATATGAAATACCTTCTCCTTGTGGACAAATCCATTATATTTTCAAGCGAAGAAAAGACATTAGGTGACCAATACGCTCAAAGAGACTTGGTAAGGATTGCAAAGGACTCGAAATATGCCCCTAGGACGTGCTATAGTCTTCAATAAGAAAAAGCTTGGCAGAGCAGCGCAGATGTCACACAGTCTTATATGCCGCTTTCACGCATCCTAGAGACCAGACGACCAACTGAACGTGATTCAGACCTGAATCTTGTAGCTTCCGTGATGTTGTCTACTGGTTCCGAAGTGAGGATGAGGCATAGACGGATACTCTAACTACTCAGTACCACCTAAACAGATTCCTACAGTGAGCTCTAAATTATAGCCGGATGAGCAATGGAGTTCAAAGTCTAAGCTTTCGAAAATCATCCAGTCTTCGTTATCTAGCTATGTACGAGTTTGAAAGAGATAGCGCAATGAATAGACGAAGAGAACCAGAACAGTTGACATAAATGAAGTTACAGTATGCTAGACATGAGTTCTTCGCATGCCATAAAATTAGAAGAGATCACCATATTTGCAATAGCTCTCTCCACTAAGCAGTGGTTAAGAAACAAAAAGAGGATAAGAATTGTTCTGAAACAGGAAAACAACTCTTCAACACAGTTACCCAAATGGATGAAAAAAGCCACAATTTTGAAAAAAAAGCACACCTATCTGGCAAGAATGCTATCGAGTAAAAAGCCGCCTTCCGTCGAGAATCGAATTCAATGGCATAAGAAAAGTGAGTAAATGGGATTATGTGGGCGAAAAGGACGCCTATCTATCGTCCCTAGTGACCTTATTTATGTGTTCACTAGAAAACCCATGTTCCATGCAGCAGTTATTGGAAATTTGATAGGACTAGGCTGTAGCGTTAGTTTTGGTTGATGATGTTTGTGCCGTTATCGGCTTTAAAAATGCGAGTAAATTTAGATGGAACCATTTTTTAGGAGCTGGCTTTTTTCCCATAAACCTAAGAAAAGCTTTTCCTAAATCAGACTTTAATATAGTACGAGAAAAACCTACTCATCGGGCAACAAGTGTTAGACGTTTTGTTCCGCTTAAGATAATGTCCAATGCCGGACGGTATACAAAGAATACTGGGTTTTTTCCAGGACCGACTTTCTATTAACCTCGGCATTGGAATATTAATGCGTCGTTTTCTTGTTCAGCAATCGCGAGGTTGTTAAACAGCATACATTTACTTCCATAGAAAAACACAATACAATACAGCAGTATCATCATGCGACTACAATCAGCTGTTCTAATCTTCCTCATTGCAAGTCACGTAAAAAGCGGCTCTGAAGAAGGCGATACTGCCGAAACGTCAGCTACTGTTGTATTGTATTGTTTTTCTATGGAAGTAAATATATGCTGTTTAACAACCTCGCGATTGCTGAGCAAGAAAACGACCGAGGGTTTATTTTTTTTCATTTTCTCTTTTTAAATAAGAATTTTCTGAAGTTGGATTTATTGACCTTCACTTTTTTGTGAGAACTCTTTGGAAACAATTCCTTTTGTCTATTACAGAAATTTCAATCAATACATTCTTATCGTGTTGAAATATTGATGATTCCGGATAATTTCTTCATAATTGGAGAACTAGACTCACCGGAAACGTTGCCTGTTGTTCTCGAGAGTATATGTTATATATATATATATATATATATATATATATATATATATATATATATATATATATATATATATATATATATATATATATATATATATATATATATATATATATATATATATATATATATATATATATATATATATATATATATATATATCACTTCCTCAACAGATGTTCTGTTCAATACATATACGTGTACAAAAACGACGAATAAAAAATCGTCTGTTCCAAGAAGTAAGAATTTTTGCTGCGCTGGAATACGAAAACCCGGATTTTTATCACAAAATATCTGTTGATTACAACGGTTTTTTTCTTCGTCTTGTAAACAAAACTAGGAAAAAAAGATGCGCAAATGCTTTCGGAAAAGTACCCATTGAAATGAATCGGCATAAATGTATTAAAAGTGGAGTAGTAGTGTCCATGGGAAATAACTACTTAATGAACTCAGCAAGAATAGAACACTATATCAAAAATGGCTTACAAGTGTACTCATTTGTCGTCGAATTTTCTCTGCAATTCGGGATTGTAGTTGCTCTCGAGCGGCACTATACTGCTCCAGTATAATAGCCGATATCATTTTGCATCATCTCATCTAGAACATGAAACACAATTCGAAAGATATTGAAAACAAACTTTCACGCGAAATTTTTCATGCAGACGACAAGTTTCTATTCTCATCACACCACCAGAAAACTTCTAAACGATCAGCTAACTAGTGATGATTCCAACGATGTCAGAAAAGCTCACCAAACGGTTAATTTCATCGAATTTCCGTGCTACTTCAATCATTTATAGATGTGGTATTCCATCCAGAAAGCTATGAAATTCGAAACTAAACGAGGCTACGCACAACGCTGTCAGTGTAGGTGCATCATACAACAATGGAATTCCGATAAGGTGAAATTGATCCGGAGTTAATTAAACTTGGTACTCATGCACATTCTCTAAACAGAAATCGTATCCACTAACGTAGCCAATTCCAGTATAGTGGTTCCATAGCAATTCCAATATAATCATTACATCAAATACGATTGTTGTTTTCAAAACTGTCGACACTGATGTACAATTATAAACGATGGTAGTAAAGAGCACTATTTAAAATCTAATGATACTACAATAAATAATCGACTGATAACCCTTGTTTAATTTAAGAAGTAAGTTCCACCAATTACTGACTATGATTTATTTCTGTAGTATTTCACTTAGCCTGAAAAATACAATCTGATAGAATCAAATCAGCAACAAAGTGTTTAAAAAATGAGGCTCGACTTGTTTGCATGTATAAAATTAAATGAAAGCTGAACAACATCAGTCTCTCAAACGCAAGCGCCAACGAATGCTGCAGCCTGGCAAATTCACAGCGGACACATTGCATTAATATAAATTTAATGACTGCAATTATTAAAAAAAAACGAAGTGGCAATATCGTGTAGCATTCTAGTGTGTCCAATATATTTACTGATAATGTAATAGGTGTTTAGAAGCGTGGGTGGCACAGTGATAGGACTGCCATTCAACAATTGGCGCAAGGCACTGGTTCGACTGCACCCAAGTCAACCATGTCTCCCATCACTCCAGTGTCGGCAAAACGATGCTAAACTTATATGGAAAAGGCTCCCTCTTATTCACAAAGGCGAGCAGCTAGTTATGACGAAGACCCTTGAGAATGTCATTCCCCGACTACTCCAGAATTTCAGGGAGCATCACATAGATTAGCATTCAGCGATATTCATAGATACGAAGAAAAAAACCCTCAGAAAGCAGCACAATCCACAAACAAATTCGACGGCTTCCGAGTAAGATGGATGCGCGAACGGAGAATCGAACGAAAAAGTGTTGAGTTCAGCAAAATATACCAGGTGAAATAAATAAACAATGAGGAACAATCATTGTTCAATCGAATGAACGGTGAAATAGAAGAATACTGGTTCGAATAAATAACAAACAGGAAGAAGTGTTGCTTCTACGAAACAACGCCACTTCCACCAGCTTTGAAAAAAAAGAAGAACCGGAAGAAAAACGAATGCCAAACAAATAAGGAAAATCACAAGTACATTTTCTATCTCTGTTCTTTTTTTTCTTTTGAATGGATATCTAGCTTCGTCAAGAAATCGCTGCAGTAGACCAACGAATTAGTTGAAAAGAAGAAACGTTCTCATGAAGCATTTTTTTCACGATAGTGAAAGCGATTATGAAAAAATAGTTTTTCAGCGATTAATTTACGACATGTCGAAATGAATACTAAAGTTAAGACACAGAATGTCGTCCACCACTTGAGTATTATAAAGCAACGAATGTTGTTTATTATCAGCATTACTCTATTATTCTTTATTATTACTATTCTTCTAGGCTTATTCATTTAACACGATCAAATGTGAAGTGATGCAAATCGCAATGACTGAACTGTAAGAACTGAGAATCAGTGCATCGGCTACTTCCAGTAAATCCTGAAAATTAGCTAAGGGATTCATTCTGCCTTCGCTTTGTCGTCGGCTAGTAATCGATTGGGAGTGTAAAAAGGCGCCACCAGAAAGTTCCAATGCATAAGCGACGACGAAGATGTTCCGCTCTTCAAGAGCTTAACCCCGCCAGTATCATCTCGTGTTCTATATTTAAAAACTTGTAGGTTAATATAGTTGGTTTCAGAAAAAAAGCTCAACTTTGACGAGATCCTTGAGTAGAATTTCGGATTGTCTTCTCATTAGCTCGAAAAGTTAGACCCATTCAAAAAAAAGGGAATTCTTTCGCCATTAGTTGAACAGAGGTTCAAAAAGGGATACAGGAATCATCAGACCGTGATATGAATGGATATAAGCACACGAATTACCGACATTATAGTAAACGTAATTAGTTGGATATCTAGCTGACTTAATAAGCACTTCTTTAGATTATACTGAAAACATGAATGAAATGCATGAGTAAAGTGAAAGGTGTCAACGTTAGTTTAAGAATGTAAAGGCATAAAATGCATAGGAAGGTGCAATGTATAGGAAGAACCATGCGAAATGACTTTCAATGAATGGAAACATTTGAAAGGAATAATTTCTGCTTTCTTTTTTAGGAAACTGACAACGACTGTATCTCATTGGCGAAGGAACGGTAAGGAGGTATAAACAATCCAGACTAGTATTCACAGGTGGAATGGAAAAAACATGCAGATACAGTAGAATCTAAATCCATTTGTCATTACTTTTTCCTCTGATTAGCTGATTGACGTTCACCAGGCAAACAGGAGAGTCTCTGTATCGAATAAAGTTCCAACATTCTAAAGTACATTAAAAGAATTCCATTCAGGCTTCGAATATTACGGCAGTAAGAACATAGAGTAATACAGTGTTTTTTCAAAAAAATTTTAGTCACTTTACTGTCTTGACTCTTGTAACTGTTTAATTATATTCTATTGCCGCACTGTTAATCCGCCAACTATCGACAAAATTGAGAAGACAAAAGCAAGATTTCCATTCATCAACGTCGCACACCTGACCTCAGGTCGTGTATACAACACGAAGAGCAATATCCTCATTCTTTCTTTTTTCCTCATCTCATTTCTCACAATCTTTATATCTAAAGTCCCCTAATTTTACTGCTTTCCGCGATAAGATCATTAGCTCGTCGGGTTTAGTTCTGACATACAAAGAGAGGTGTATTCAAACAGAAATTTTGAGATTTTTCTGTCTGAATGAGCCAGTAGGAAATAAACCACCCTTTGTCCATCATAATTCCATATCTAGGAGCATCACCCAGCTGCAATGACGCTAATAAACCATTTCAAGAAACTTAACCACAAAATTTAAACCTTATCAATGTAGGCTGATTATAAGAATATGAGGAAAACAATTCAAATCAAATTTTTCCCCTTCTATTTAATGCCTATTCTTCTTCCATGGTAGGATATTATGTTAAGCACAACCACAAAGATGCTGAGATATGAGTGAGACTCGGAACCTTATTTGGGCTTCGAACCTGCGATTACGTTTTGCGGGTGCTCACAAGCTATCTGTAACACCAGCCGAGGCCCGTGCTTCGCAAATCCCTCGGCCATGTTTTAACTCTACCAATGTTATCAGCAATCACTCGGCAACGAGAATGATCTGGGAAGCACAATCTGGCTACTGAACCCAGTTAACCGATGCTGAAGTCTTAGCAGCCAATTCGATTTTTTTTAATTCCCAATTTTTTTCTCCTGATTTCTTCAAGGGCTTTTGTTTTTGCTACCTATTTATGTTCCCTAGATCATTCCTGTTGACGAAAGACTGCTTACAGCATCATTAAAGTAAAAATCTGGCTGAGAAAAAAAGCAAAGCAAAGGCCTCACTTGGTGTGGCGAATAGCACGTGAGCCTCTGCCAAAGGTAATCGTGGCTTCGAAGCCCATCTGAAGTTTCGAGTTCTGCTGATATCTCAAAACACTTGTAGCTGTGCTTCAAATTAAATGGTCTATGTACAAGCATAATGTGGAAAAACGATTTAGAATTTAGTCAGACTGCATAATGGTCGAACCGAAGCGTAATTATTGGTTATTTCCTCACATTATCGTTGAGTAAGTAACAAGTTCCTGTTACTTTTTTTTCATCGCTGTCTATTTTTTCATAATCATATTTCAGCATTGCGTTTCAAAAACACTTTTTTTGCTCTCTATATAAAACAAAGATAGTACTGAAATAAAAAAAATACATCGACGACCATACGGCTTTTTCTACAATCGACGGAGTACTTGACAAGCTGAAAAGGTAACAAAGTTGCAGAAGAAAATAGAACAAACTGGTCTGTCGTTCTAAAGGTCTATTTAGTTGACGATAAAGTGGAAAAAAGTCTAATGATTGTACACTCGTCTTGCCATCTAGAAATCATTGCCATCCTAACAAAACATAGTCACAGGCTGGTGAAACATTGGACACAGGGCTTTTAGGTACTCGAGCGCTGAAATGTAACGTCTAATATGCCCTGAAAAAACCCCCATCAAAGTCGAATGCTCAAACTGTTTTCGTCAACACATAATAAATACATAGTCATATTGTCCTTGGCAGATTAAGAACTTAACAATCATGGCAGTCATTCACAAACAGTGTTTTACGTGCCCATTACACTTTCCAGCATCAACACTAGTTTAAATAGATAAAGTGCGGCTGGAAGTAAACGTTAAACCATTTAACCGCAGTAGAGGGGCCAAATTTGAACAGGCAACGAATGCATTCCAAAATGAGGACATCTTTCCCTCATAATTCTTAGCCTCAGTTCATTTCTAATCATTTCGAATGAGAATGTCACTCTGGACAAGTGTATGTATTAATGTCTTTCATGTAGAATGTGAATTGCATCCCTCGTCTTTTAATCAAATACTGCATTGAACTATATAATTCGGGTTCATTAATGTACAATGGTTACCTTTACCAACTAAAACACAAAATAATGTGGTGAGAACACTTTCAGTCAATTACGATTATTGTTCCTATATGTTTAAAATAGAAGTCCCTGAGGGATGCGCCATGCATTCGACTTCATTAAGGTCCGCTGGCGGTGATTGAATGCATTTCTGGCCTTTATAATGACTCGCGGTGGCCTACCGATGTATCGAATCAGTGCTGTTATCCTCCCAGACAATTCTGGTACCAATTTGCAGACCACCAGTGAGATGAGGGGCTTGGTGGGCCTGGGGCGCTGGAATCGATCCCAAGTGTATTGCTGGGCGACTCCGACCACTGTGCTAAACGTGGAACATAGGACATCGAAACCATCACATTATTATCAACTCCTTTTCGTTACCACTTACGCAGTCTTCTCAAATCCCTCCTTAATTTTTTGTTTATAATGCGCGAAATAGGTAGGAATAATATGAAACATGATTGTAATCGAATGCTCATCATCGAACAACTGATTGCAAGAACTGTGGACAATCAACTCGGATCATCGGCTCCGATGAAGACGAAGACGTCGAAACGTAGGCCGAAATAAACATTATTATCAACCCCATGTAATCTCAACAATTTAAAAAACGTGCTGGTTGTTTTACAACCGAGGTTAAATGGCAGACGGTTTGAAAATTGTTTTGCACACCTTACCACACCATCTCATCTAAAAAATAAAATTTTCGTAGAGCTGCACAAGAATAATTTGCTTCGAAGATATCAGACTACAGTTCGAGGCACAGCTATAGGAGCGGTCCTATCACTTCACCACCATCAGAATCGATTAACACCGACTAATCGAAAAAAAGCTTAGAAGACGAACCACAATGCGTTGTGAATGGTGAGGTAAAAATGAGGGAAAGACTATTCTCTTACAATTCTTTTATGTACTTCAATTCACTGCACAATAAATTACGAATGAATGTAATCCTACAAGTATTTGAGTACATAACAACAAAATAGAATAAGCACCCTCTGCTACCGATTTCGACTGATTAGTCAACCAAGGAGTTTCATAGAAATTTCGGGAAAACTAGTTTTCCATGGAGAAATAAAAACTTAAATGCTATTAGCGTAATTGTTGAACAGAGGCTGACTTTGACTACGCAAATCAACTTAAGAACACATATGAATGGTGTTCTATACACTTATTTCACTAATACCTTCGATTTTAGGAAACGTTATAGTTGCAACTGAAGCTATAATTAAAGAAATTCTGAAATTCATAAATAAATGCCTCCTGAATAAAATGGAATTGTTCAAAATACGCATCGTCTTAAATGTTCATCTATCCATGAACAAAAATTCTAATCAAAAGATTGTCGAAGAAAAATGGCTGCCAATTTTCATCGATTATGGTTGACATTTGCCCAAAGAAACTAATTACATCGAGCCTCAATTCCTCCCGGTAGAAAATAGTGGTAGAATACGAAGAAAAAGTTTGTAAAAGGGAAAAACCTGCCGGAAATATAGAACTATACGTTTTGCTATTTTCTTTTTCCCTCAAAACGGTTTACCGTCTCATTGTGGCTGGGAGGTGCTCTTGGATGTCGGGCTACGATGTATAGCGGGAGGATCTGCCCTCCAAGGCATTCCAAGCTGGGATGGAGTCCAGCGTTTCAACGCAAATCTCCCTTAGATTCACAAAGGAGGCGACTACCTGTGGTGGTGGCGACCTAAGGCAGACTTTGGCTAGGGTGACCTCGGGACTTCAGGCAACCACTATGGCTAAACCAGCAAAACTTCAAAAAAAATGGAAATTATGCTGGAGCCCGCATACCAGTGAAGACGGGCCATCCAAGTATCCAAGTATCCAGGCGAGTTTTTTTTTCCATGAATGTGGGTGTTACGTAGCATTTAGAAGTGATCTGAAATATACACGTGGTCGCTGTTTCACACTAGCCCTCGGGCTCACCAAGCCTTCCATCCCTCCGAGATCGGCAAATTAGTACCAAACTTATTTTGGACGATAAAAACACTGACTTCAGGTCAGATATGCACATGTTCACCTCTGCGATGCTTAATGAAATTGAATGCATGGCGGACCACTCAGGAACTAATCAACGTCAACAGCTTTATCTTAAGAAAGCTAGCTGATAAAAAACTTACAGCTTTAATCTTTGCTGGACGATTAACCGCCGAATTATTCAAATATTTATAGCGAAGAAGTGACGAACTTCGTTTACCCTAGAGACTCCTGCTGCCGCTGCAGCCACCGATCCCACATCTATCTGCTCAATATGCAACATGGAAAAACGAATCGTGGTGGGTTTTATTACCGCGTCCTTGCTCAATCTTGTTTATATTCTTAGCAACCGTAAAAGAGGCAGAGACAAAGAGAAAGAATGGAAAGTCGTGTAAAGTGCGAATGAAGGTCATCAACAAAAGAAATATTTCTGGAAGAAACTGTCCTCAAAGTAGTCGAGCTTCACCAAATGATAGAAATTCTAAGTCAAATAGGCAGTCGAATGTAGGGGTTACCTAATCACTTGTGAATAAATGGTTACGCGAGTAGATAGATTCTGACGTGTTCTGGGTAACATGGCCAGCAGTTTCACAAAGAATAATCGACCCAACAGAAATGAAAGCGTATGGTATATGAGGGTTTCAAACAGACAGTAAAAGTGATGAGAATATAACAATACTGATCATGCGACTTATGTCTCTTACAACGGGATTTCATTTTACACATAAACTTTAATAGCGATGAGATCAAAATGGAAATAGAAACTGTGGCAAAACGAATATTTTTCAAACCAACCATCATTTAACCTCGGTAGTAATAATCAATATCTTCATGGATTGTTAAGCCAATACGAGGTTGATGAAGATATTTATTCGAGCAACATTTCGATGTCATCGTCTTCATCAGAGTCGATGGTCCACAGTTGTTCGTACTCTTCGTGTGGTGCCTCCGCCATCGTACCGGGTCGAACCTTTTTCAGTTAAGCATCGCCCGAATGAGGCAACCTCATCCGGCTACGCTCTTTTATACAGAACGATTGCGGTTGATCTGACTATCCGTTGATAACTCAAAAGACCGACTCTCTATAAACCTCGGCATAAATAATCGATATATTTATTTATATGTTTTAATGAACTGATCTAGTTGAGCTGATGCGAAGTTGGTATAAGTTGTTGTTGTTGTTGTTGTTGTTTTTGTTGTTGTTGTTGTTGTTGTTGTTGTTGTTGCTGCTGTTGTTGCTGTTTTTGGTTGACAGCTGACGTTTCTGTGCTAGTTGGCTAGTGGAATACAGAGTAGTAATTGGTCGAATTTGTGCTCTGTCCGCCAACTGTAGGTGGAATGCTCGACTTTGTATGAGTTTGCCACGCGGGACATTTTTCGTAACTGCCGTGAAGAACCTCGAGTTTGTGTTATAACAGTTTACAGCAATAATAACAATAGAATAATGACAATATGACGATGTCTAGTTAGGTGAGCGGCACTTGAGAGAACACGGAAGCACTGGGATGCGGGATGCTGAGGCACTGGGAATACAGAGACTCACAAACAGACACTGTCTGAGATAGGGCTCCTAGCTGACTTCTATAATGAGTGGAGCTTTTATAGAGGGAACTAGAGACAGTGCTCAGAGAGAGGTTCTAAGAGTTTCTCAACTAGTACAATCTGTTAGAGCTACTTGTACAAAAGGTTCGTAAGCTCTATACAATACCTTATATAGAAAGTACATGTGAAAGCGCGCAAGACAAAGGCTTACACAAAAAGTTCAGGTGAAAGAGATGGAATAGCTTGTACGAACGCTTTTATACAAAGTAAATGTGGAAACGGCACAAAGCATGAATGGGTAGATTTAAGACATTCCCAAGGCCGACTTTCTATTAAAATCGGCAATTATTGCTAAGTTGTTTTTTTTTTCTTCGATAAGTAGACACGAGATTGGTATTACAGAATTTATTAGAATATAATAGCTGACGTTTCAGTGGTTTAGCCTTCTTCAGAGCCTGGAAAGGTCAAATTGAGATGCGATCTACTCAGCCAAACACTTTCGTAACCTTAGCAGATAAAACCTAACAAATAAATTTGCATTCGCATAAGAAACAGCTTCATTTAAACACCTACCGTTTATTCGTCGTAAGTATTTCAATTAGTTAGTGGATAGCAGGCGCACAGAGTAATACATGGGCGAGGACTGTGCTTGTGTCAGATCACTGAATCAATCTGAGGTATGGGGCCAGGTCACACATGATGGCAACGCACTCCTCCTTGCGGTTCACTGCGTGAGGGTGGTGACTCCTACTTCAAAATCTTCTCCGTTGTGTTCCTGCATCCTATGCAAGCCTAGTGGAGTATTTGGTTCTAATTTAAATTTACCGACTAGGTGTTCTTTTATGAGGACGCAGAGCGGTCTACCCGTTTCGCCAACGTATTCGTCGCCACACACTTTGCAAGAGATTAGGGTACACCGTGCCCGAACTCATGCAATCACCGTCTCTACCATTAGGGCAAATTATGCAGTTTTTCGTTGTACACAGACGGTCATACAGGCGGTGGCGAACTAGCTAACGTCTTAGAGTGTCCGATGGTATTCCTATCACTCTTACGGAATTCTCTGGACCAACCTTTATTTAGCAACGTTTTATGGCTGCACTTATTTCGTTTGAAATAAAGGCCAAGAGGAACGGAGCCTTGTTTTCGCTAGAATTATCGCTCTGGGGCGTGGTTTTTCCCTCTATGCATATGTCGAGGAGCTACAGTTTCTGTAACCATTTGAAATGGCTATTTGTCCCGCCAGTTTCGAGGATTCTACATTCTGCTCTCTACCTGTGCACACGCTGGTGGCGGTTCGAAACATATTTCTTATAAGCGCCCTAAGAAAATATCAACGCATAAAACTCTTGAAGTGTTTTGGATCAATTCCAAAAATTCAAAAAAATGAACCGCAAGGAGGATTGTCTTGTCATCACGCGTGAACTAGAGCCATACCTCAGGCTGATTCAATGACTTGACACATGCAGGGTCCTTGCCATGTATTACTTAGTGCGGCTGCTGTCCAGCAACCAATTGAAATACTTACAACGAATAAACGGTGGGTGTTTAAATGAAGCATAAGAATGCAAATGCAAATTTATTTAAGTTTTATCTGCCAGGGTTATGAAAATGTTTGGCTGAGTAGATGGCATCTCAACTTGACCTTTCGAGGCTCTGAAGAAGGCGAAACCGCCGAAACGTCAGCTATTGCATTCTAATAAATTCTACTATACCAACCTCGTGCCTGCTTATTGAAGAAAAACATCGAGATTTAAGATAATTACAAGCAAATAGTTAGTATAGGAGACATACGATATTATAGAGAATAGGAACTATTTGAGGAATACAACTAAAATGATGCTGAGATATTTGCAAAACTCCAGACCGCAGGTGTCCACGGTGGGGAACGAACGCTATTGTCCTTTCCGGGGAATAACGCATTCACCACCACACCATGTGGGTCCGTCGTTTCGCCTCTCTCAGCAAGTTCTATTGATCACTGCGAAGACCCGCATGGTGTGGTGGTAAACGCGTTACTCCCCGGAAAGGACAATAACGCGTTCGTTCCCCACCACAGACACCTGCGGTCCGCAGTTTTGCAAATAACGCAGCATTATTACAGTTCATCATCATATTTTCTGACCAGTCTATCACTCCTTGATCATGACAGAGTTTTGCTAAAAATTCAGCAAACCACCACCATTTTGCGTTAAAAAAAGATGAATCTGAGGAAAAACGCCTCACTTCACAATGAATAAGCCAAACAGACGTTTCCAAACGGATTAGAACGCTCATTTAATAAATAAATATGAAGAAATACCATTTAAAATGACCAAATTGGACGAAGCAATGAGCGAACGAGTACTGCTTGAACAGGACAAAGAAATTCGAATCAAACACCAAACAATGACATTTTTTGAGAGCTCGTACTGCAATAATTAAACAAATTGCATAAATATTCCATATTTAAACGATTCATTTGCATGGCCTATTCAAATATCTCTAAGGGCGCGTGAGGCGCAGTGGTTGGAGGCACCACTGCGACACACACGTGGAATCGATCCCTCGCGCCCATGGCCCACCAAGCCTTCCATCCCTCGGGGGTGGGCAAATTGGTAATAGACTTGTCTGGGAGGATAGCAGCACTGGATCGATACATCGGTAGGCCACCGCGAGTCATCGTAAAGGCCAGATATGCATTCGATCACCTCCAACGATACTTCATGAAGTCGAATGCATGGCGCATCCCTCAGGGATTGATCAACTCCGACAGCTTTATCTTTCTACCATTTATTCACATTTCTTTATTCAACAGATCTATAACGGCTGTCCTTCCAACGGTCTACCGCCTCATCATGGCTGGGAGATGTTCCTGGGTGTCGGACTACGATGTACAGCGGGGGATTCATCCCCGGCCACGGTCTTCCAAGCTGAGAAAGAGTCCGGCGTTTCCATCAGGAAGCCCAGTTAAGAGTACATCAATACCAGGATCGACCACCGACCTAGTGTCAAACTAGTCGCATGGTGGCAAATCTCCCTCTGACAAACAAGGGCTGCGACTGCCAGTGGTGGTGACGATTGGGACAAACTTTGACCGAGCTGACCTGGGATTCCAGTGAACCACAACGGCTAAACCAGCAAGTCTTTTTTTAACTCGATTATAACCGGTTTGCTGGAAAAAAAACATGCCAGTAAAAAATCCGCCCGTGTTTAAAAAGGAAGATATTGAGAAGTATAAATCGACATCGACATGAAAAATCCATGTGGACCTAGAGAATACTATAAGCAAGTGAAAATGAAAACAATCAACATATAACGGAGAACCACCGACATATAAGCACAGTAATACCGAAGTGGAAGTTAGGCAACATTGCTATTGGCAAAAATAGTTCCTAATACCTAACAGATGAGGTTAAAGTCTAGGTATTAGTTGAATGAATGGATAAAATCCATGTCGGCGCTGCTTTCCGGTCATACTACTCACTTAACAACTCTATGAATATATAAACTTTACTGTTTTCCAACATTTTATATGAATACGCTCCAAGATAAGATTATAGATACAAGGTTTGCTGTCGTTTTTTCCCATTTCTTATTCAATTACTTCTTCCGGTTATATCAGATGCGACATCCAAAGCTTCAACGTTAACGTTTTTTGGTTACAATAGTTTTCACCACTGGAGGCGAATTGAGCCTGACGTTTGCACATTGGTCGAAACTGCTGCCTTTTACTCAGAAAAGGCCTTCTCCAGCTTGAGGGATATATTTAGAAAAAATCAAACGGGAAAAACAAAACCGAAGAATTTCTTTGCATTCAGCTTCAGCGTGTCAATAGAGAATAACCACTGCATAACTAAACAAGTTTCTCCTATAACCTTACCTTTAGAACTTAATAGTAGATTAAAAATCCAGACTAGAGAAAGCCAGCAGAACCTAAAGGCTTGAGCTATTTCACCAAAAAAAAAGCCGACAATCAATATAAACCAAGTATAAACCTATAAACCAAGTGATGTGTTAGCGCTATTACCAGTATTGCAAACTCAGCGACGTCTAAATCCGAACTCAGGAAAGAAAGATTGACATGAAGAAAAACTTTATAAAGCAGACGCTGCCAAAACATTTTCTAGCGTAAAAAAAAATGATTACGTAACACAGAAATATCTAGCCAATTCTACACCAGTGGAAAAGCGGAGAGATGTTGTGAAAGATGCCCATGTCAGTTGGTCCAACCGGACCTTGGAAAATTGTTGGACTAAGGATGTTAGTCCTTCTACAACCTTTTAGTTTGTTTTTGGAAGTACAAATCCGATTCTCGACTTCAAATGGTCAACGTTAATTTCCAGGACACATGTGCAAGATCTCCTCTATTAAGACTCATATCATCGGTTCAAAACTTTAAAAACTATGTCTTCTTTCGGAAATACTTTCTGGTTCAAGCTTTGATGACGTTGAGAGTTTCTATCGTTGCCTTCTCTAGGGCTCATGTACCGCAGTAGACACGCCCATGGCCCACCAACCCTCGATACATCCGGCGTCGGCAAATTGGCACCAGACTTGTCTGGGAAGATAGTAGCACTGAACTGATGCATCGGTTGGCCACCGCGAGTCATTGTAAAGGCCAGATATGCATTCATTCACCTCCAACGATGCTTAATTATGTCGAATGCCATAGCGCATCCATCAGGTATTGATCAATGCCTAGAGCATTATACTTCATCCTTTTTATCATTGCTTTGTACCTAAGTCTAAATTCAAACAAAAAGATGCGTTAGAGCATCATTATGCTTGTGTAAAATCACTGTAAACTGATTTTAAGAGAAAACATTATATCGAAAATTACTAGACAACAAATGAGTTCCAAAACGGAATATAGCAACAGTGAAAGCAAGGTATATTACAAAAGAGAAATAGAAAGTGCATTTGTGAAGATGAGAAGAGCTGGGTAAGTGGGAAGGGGACTTGTTAGAGATAAAAAAACTAAGCTCTCGACGTTGATCAATCCCTGTGGGGTGCGCCATGCATTCGACTTCATTAAGCAGCGATGGAGGTGATTGACTGCATTTATGGCCTTTACAATGACTCGCAGTCGCCTATCGATGTATGCATTCAGTCCTGTTATCCTCTCAGACAAGTCTGTTACCAATCTGCCGACCCCCGAAGGGATGGAAGGCTTGGTGACCCTGGAGCACTCGATCGATCCCATGTGTATTGTAGGGCGCCTCTAACCACTGCGCTACACTCTCCCCACTCTACGCTGCAATATTCGTTAGAGGTGCGATGCAATACTGTCACTGGTTTGATATCGCAGCGTCCAACAGAACTTTTCCAATGTCCGCAGTGTATTGCCAGATCTGCGTGGGAAAAGTAACCCCTAATTCACGAAGGCTGGTGGTACCTCTAAGGTTGAACAGCAGGAAATGCTTTTAGCGGAGCTATCCAAAGATTTCAAAGAGAACCACTTTGGATAAGCATTGAACAACAATCATGAAGAAGATAAAGTCCTCAAATTACAATGAAATGTAAATGCAGATGCAAACCACAAGGCCATTCGTAGATGTCGCATTCAAAGCAACGAACCGAATGAAAGAAGTGCTTGGATCTACACACGATGCGAAAGCTGGTCATGTAAAGTTAAAAGTCCAACTTTACAATAGATAGTAAATAAATATCCAAAAAATAAATAATTATACAGCATAATATCATCATAATAATACAAATTATTACTGCATAGTTAAGCAGATATCAAGAAATTCACGTAGTTATTTCGAAGAATCACCTTATTAATAAAAAAAACGGCTAAGAAGATCTAAAACACATTTAGTTAGGATAGAACTCGATTAAATCACAGATTTCATCACAAATGTCCCCATTTATTATCAATATAGAGATCGCTCCATCGACATGACAATGCCTCCCGTGGTCTTAACGCATTATGCGATGTTTAATTGTAATGTGCAGTAAGCTAGATGTTCATCCTGCATCTGGTTCACACAGTTTAAGTTCAATATTTCTACTTGAAAAAGTATTTGAATACATTGATGGACCTAATCCAGGAATCGTACGGCTCAACACTCCCCCACTTGACAGGTATTTCACTTATTTGGTCAGAATTTTTTTCCCCAAAGTTTAAGGGTATCAGCTGCTTTAGGCCGTTCTATGGTTATCACCAGAAGGGAACTTTGAGACTCGCGTGTCGGAAGGAGATTTTTGATCTTGTAAGAAGATTTCCTGCAGTACGATGTTAAATTATGAAAGTATCGAACTATTGTTAGCTGGGCCCCTGCCATAACGTGCAACAGCTAATTCAACGCAAATTCCACACTTAGCAATATCAACTCATAACAGTGAGACGGTGAGCCTTTGAGACGGCTCGATCACGTTAGAAGATACCAAAAAAATATACACCTTTCCGGTATAATACGCTGAATCAACATAACACATGAAAGCTTAGACGTAATCGCTTCATGATCGAAAAAAAAATTCTGACGAGATATGAATGCGTCGCTCTCTTGTTCACCAATCGCGAGGTTGTTATACAGCATACATTTACTTGCATAGAAAAAATACACAATACAGTACAGCAGTAACTGGCGTTTCGGCAGTATCACCTTCTTCGGAGCCGCTTTTTACGTGACTTGCAAAGAGGAAGATTAGAACAGCTGATTATAGTTGCATATGGTTAATATTCCAATGCCGAAGTTAATAGAAAGTCGATCCTGACATTTGATTAGATAACTCACTACAAAAGATCTATTAGTTCGCTTCATAAACTAAAAAACACAGTATTGTCATTACATACAGAGTTATTGATTGGGACTATTATACCAATATACCGACGAGCAGCTAAGCACAAATCATTAGCTTCATGTTAAAAGTACATCGAGTCTCAATTCATTTCAGTTAAACCACAGAAACATACTTACTCGATCACGTTGCTGTTGCTACCAGGAATCTAATTAAAGATGAAAAATGGAGACATGTTTCGCATTCTACTATGTTATGTCTGATATCCCTCACAGTGATGGATCGCATTCAACTCACTTAGGACCACATGTATTTATTTCAATGCACGCAGTATCAAAGGTGTGGTCGTTTTCAACTGGCAACTAAATGTGAGTTAACTGATTCTACCCGGATGAAGTTCTTATTTTCTGGAATCTATGAAACGTATTTCGCCTGCGCTTCTTTTTTTGCTGTGGTCCGTATTTTTGCATGTCAAACCAATCCAACGAGCGAGTTCATCGACCGACAAGTCATGACGATGTTCTCCAGTCCAATATTTGACGTTTTAGGTTCTGTTCTTCGATTTCGAACCATACAATACGAATTTCACAGGATCACCTCAGCTACAAATTTATCTACAAATTTAGATTAGGAACAATTCCAAAAAAACTACTAACTCACTGCGCTTAAAACAACCATACAGCAAGTAAAAGTGACTTAAAGAAAAAAAAGCGGTGACTTTTTTCGAGAAGCTATTGAACATGATGTAATTTCCAGCGTTTGCCCTAGTAAATTGTATATCAGTATACCCCTCCAGGGCTCTGGAGAAGGCGATACTACCGAAACGTCAGCTACTGTTATATTGTATTGTTTTTTTATGGAAGTAAATGTACGCTGTATAACAACCTCGCGATTGCTGAACAAGAAAACGAAGCATTCATATTCCAGTGCATAGGTTAATAGAAAGTCGGTCCTGGAAAGTGACTTTAATTCAACACTCGATTACAACTAACATTCAACAAATGGGTCGAAGACGACTTTAAATATATTCGACATCGTTGCTCGAATATTCGATTTAGTCGAATAAATTTAGAAATATGGCAAGTGTTAGGATATGTGAGCACTTATAAACATGCATAACATGATCTCCTAGAAATTTGCTTCAATAATTAGACCGTATGCATTTTTAAAAACACCACAATGGTCCCATCTAAGGATTTTCTACTAGTTAAAAACATTCAGAGAGAAGCAGAAAAAATTCGTATATGAAGAAGATTTTGCTTTATAATGGTATTATTGATCACACGACTATATGTACTTATTTATGTGCGAGAACTAAGTATGTAAGGATGGCTATATGCAGACAGACAAACAGACAAACTGACTGACAGACAGACAGACATAAATGCCGGCTATACATGCCTGTTTACGCGTGCTGTGTGAGCCCTAGGAAGGGATGGATCAATAACAAAGCCGGACTACGGGATGGCATGAAGCAGACAGACATCATCGACGTTGTTCCTCTTTTTTTTATTTTCTTTTCTTTGCTCTGGCTGCTTTAAAAATTTCAACGCTGCAATAACAGCGAAGAATATCGAGAGCTACTTACGGACAAAATCCAGCGAAAGATTTAGAGTAGTCATGAGAATCGGTGTTCTACAAGTTATGGTTTGGCTGAAAAGAAGATAAAACGTAGAACTATTTTTTATCGAATATTAATGGAGGACAGGATTCAAATGGAGAGCAACTCCATGATTTTCAGATTGGTCAACTGATGGAAATAATAATGGTTGAATATGGTGTGCACACTGAGTCATGCTAGTAGCATGATTTGTTAACAGTTATAAGCCCGTGGTCTGTTGCCAAGCCCAACGTGCTCGAGCGGAGTGTACGATATCATTGTTGCATTGACTCCTTTATCTAATGTTTCAGTGGTTCTTTTCACTGGCCATGTCTTACAAAGGCCTGTTGATCACAAAAAGATTAAGCTAAGGAAGCGATTAGATGTTGTGCTATGAATAAGATTCAGGAATTTTGACTTATTATTTACTGCCTACTCTTTTTAGCGGCAGGGTATGCGTTGCGAATTATAACTTTAATGATGCTGAGATATTTGCGACGGGTGATTGCTGATGGCAAAAGATCAATAGAACTAGCTGAGAGACAGGCGAAACGAAGGACCCGCATGGTGTGGTGGTGAGCGCGCTACTCCCCGGAAAGGACAATAGCGCGTTCGTTCTCCACCGCAGACACCTGCGGTCCGGAGTTTTGCAAATATCTCAGCATCATTAAAGATTCAGGAAATTCATTACGTTATTAGATAAAGTGGCATAAACTATAGTGATGTATTATTTCACTTTGTACCCTTTTTTTTATGACGTCGTAGAGTTTCAGATAATTGGACCGAGGAAAAACTCTTTCCATTATGTCTTAACGTTTATTTACTGTCTATTCTTTCTTATAGCGGGATATTATGTTAAACACAGTGACAAGAATGCTGAGAAATGAACAAAACTCAGAACCTCCATTGCGCTTCGAACCCGGGATTAGCTTTTCCGGGATCTCACGTGCAATCCACTACAATAGCTGACGCCATTGTTTCGACCATTATGTCTTAACGTTTATTTACTGTCTATTCTTTCTTCATAGTGGGATATTTTGTTAAACACAACGACAAGAATGGTGAGAAATGAACAAAATTCGGAACCACAATCTTAACATTTTTATTTACTGCCTACTATAATTTTTAGACAGACTGAGATACAGGCGAAACAGAAGGACCCGCATGGTGCGGTGGTGAACGCGTTACTTCCCGGAAAGGACAATAGCGCGTTCGTTTCCCACCGCAGACACCTGCGGTCCGTAGTTTTGCAAATATTTCAAAACTCGGAACCTCGGTTGCGCTTCGAACCCAGGATTAGCTTTTCCGGGATCTCACGTGCAATCCACTACAATCGCTGACGCCATTGTTTCGACCATTATGTCTTAACGTTTATTTACTGTCTATTCTTTCTTCATAGCGGGATATTATGTTAAACACAGTGACAAGAATGCTGAGAAATGAACAAAATTCGGAACCATAATCTTAACATTTTTATTTACTGCCTACTATAATTTTTTAGACAGACTGAGATACAGGCGAAACGAAGGACCCGCATGGTGCGGTGGTGAACGCGTTATTCCCCGGAAAGAACAATAGCACGTTCGTTCGCCACCGCAGACACCTGCGGTCCGTAGTTTTGCAAATGTCTCAGCATCATCTTAGTTGTATTTCACATGATACCCTACCGTTAAAAAAATATAGTAGGCAGTAAATAAAAATGTTATGATTGTGATTTCGACTTCAGCCTCAGCTTAACTAGGTTCGTTGCCGATTTGGGCTCCCTAGATCAGTCCCGTTGACGGGTGATTGCTGATGGCGCCGTTCAATAGAACTAGCTGAGATACAGGCGAAACGAAGGACCCGCATGGTGCGGTGGTGAACGCGTTACTCCCCGAAAAGGGCAATAACGCGTTCGTTCCCCCACCGCAGACACCTGCGGTCCGTAGTTTTGCAAATATTTCAAAACTCGGAACCTCGGTTGCGCTTCGGACCCAGGATTAGCTTTTCCGGGATCTCACGTGCTATCCACTACAGTAACTGACGCCATTCTTTTGACTCCCTCAGCAGTTTTAACTTATTCTTTACTTCCTACTCTTTTTTAATGCAAGGGTATGTTACGAAATATAACTTCAATGATGCTGAGATATTAGCTAAGGAACGGAAGTGAGGAACGTACGCGCTATTACCCTTTCCGGGGGCTAATGCGTTAACCACCACACCATGCTGGTTCTTCGTTTCGCCTATCTCTCTGCTAGTTCTATCGATCAGCGCCATCAGCGTCAACGGGATTGATATAGGGAGCTGTAGACAAAATCACAGTGCTAACTTTTTTATTTACTGCCTTTTACAAGTTTTCACGGCAGGGTGTTATTTATGAAACAACCACAATGATGCAGAGATATTTGCAAAACTCCGGGCCGCAGGTATCCACGGTGGGGAACGAACGCGCTATAACGCTTTCCGGGGGGCTAACGCGTTTACCACCACACTATGTAGGTCCTTCGTTTCGCTTGTCTCGCAAGAGTTTTGCTGATATCTCAGCATCACTGAAGTTATATCTGTCAGCACTTTTTTTTTACTGTAGTGGTGCTATCAGCAATCACCTGTCAACGGTGATGACCTGACGAGACAAGTTTGAGAGAAAGTCAAGAAAGGGCCTCAATTAATGTCATGGGTCGCAAGTGAGCACCCTGTAATGGTAGTCATTGGTTCGAATCCGAACTAAGATTCCGAGTTTTGCTTATATCTCAAAAATTCTTGGGCTTGTACTTCCTTTTGACGTGATTACGTTTGGTTTTTTAATATTTTTTCTTTCTCTGACCTGACATGAAGACCAGCGGGTTAATTGCCCAAAAAAGTCTTTTTTGTTAAACCACTGTAACGCCGAAGAAGTCGAAGACATCGAGACATTAGTCATAATAAAGAGCGTGTCATAAGAACCTGAACCTCATGTAAGCTTATGAATGTAACAAAACAATGATTATTTATGCTGAGGTTAGATGGAATTCGGTTTTTCAGAATTATTATTTTGTCATATATCAGTTCATACAGCGCTGACCGCTTCAGAAACTGTTTAAGAAAGACGATAAAGCTCTCGCGTTGATCAATACCTGAGGGATGCGCCATGCATTCGATTTCATTAAGTATCGTTGGAGGTGAAATGCATATCTGGCCTTTATAATGACTCGCGGTGGCCTACCGATCTATCGAACTAGTGGTGCCATCCTCCCAGACAGGTCTGGTATCAATTTGCCGACAACGGAGGGATGGAAGACTTGGTGGGCCTTGGGCGCGGGAATCCATTCCACATGTGTATTGCAGGGTACCTCTAACCACTGCGCTACAAGCGCTCTGCAGGACGTGTTACTCTTATAACAACAAGAAATTTTATATGAATAATCGATTAGAAACCGTATTGTCTAGAACAGCACTCCTGAGTTAGACCAATTAATTCTTGCGTTGTTCCTGTTCACCGAATTCTATTCGATGCAACTATGATAACCCAAATCTCAAGAAACACTCGAGTCGTCGCGCCACTGATGAAGTCGAATGCGCCGATGTGTAGATACAACGAACAGTTTTTTTGTAATAACCCTGTGAAAGCTCATTAATGTAACGAAATATTTAGCTAAACAAAGGTTTTTTTGTTCATTTCATCTTATTCTACACGACTCGACATCACCTATGTTGCACAGTTCTCTGCATGTCTTTCACTCAATTTGCGTTCTCGCAACCATTTTCAACAAATATCTTTGGACTTGTTAGCTGAGGATTTTTAGTGCTTTGAATGTCCGTAGGTGCTGCTCGTGTCGACTTTGTCTGAAATCCAGGGACAGCCGTGCTAGAGCACTCCCAGATCTTGTTTGTTTGTTGAATCAGGGCTGTACAAGTATTGGACAACATCACTACCACTGAATTATCCCTGTCCTACTCTTCGTTTATCGCCAACTTGTATCATCTTTTTGTGATTGTCAACGTCTTCTCTTGCAAAAAACTTGTCGTAGACCTTTCCATCCTGCTAATATTATTGAGATAGCAATGTTTATAAATTTCACAATATAATAGTAATAGGAGAATAGAAGTGCATATAAACACTGAGCTGTATATTACAATACCGAACTAAACAATTTTCTTGAATGTTTGAATGATATACCGCACCGGTAATGTGTTACGGGACCACATTGTCCAGAACGGTGACTCCTGACTCGAGAAAACAATTGAAGTCATATACGATGGTACCAACTTGAATGGTATCTCATGCAGACTAATCGATACGAAACAGTTTCCCGTTTTCAACGCTTCAGCTATCGACAACAGCAAGAAAAAAAAGCATATTTCTTATTTTTTTTAATGTTTCTATGAGTCTTCTATTATAATGACAGTATTCTATGGTCTCGGCAGCATTTTTATTTGAATATTACTGGCCTTTTTCTTTACTACTTCGATAAAGCGGCGATAAAAAAAACCGACTAAAAACTACATCGATACCTTATAATTTTCTGGGCGAGCGTCATTTCAACAGCAAGTCCAAGCCCTTGTCGACGATATTCTGGCATGGTGTACTGATCCGCCATCGTTCCAACGAACGAACGTAACTCATACGACACCACCTTTCCAGTTGATGTTTCACGCACACATGATGATGGAAGATGCTGTATTCGTTTCCTGAAAGAGTAATAAACTCGTTGATATATCCGAAACCATTAACATAGGTGACAATATCATTCTGACTTGAATGCTTCAGAAAGAGCGGTTGATTTTTGTTCATCAGGGATAATATAATCAGCATCCTTCATTACCAGATTTGAAATATGAAATCCATATGGCAGCTTACATTCCACCTACAAAAAATTGAAATTCAGCTACATTGTCTTTTAACATCCAACTTTCATTTAATCTTGGCATCAATGACCAATGGCTTGTCATATTGTTAAACTTGTACGAAATTGGTGTAAATCTTTAGTATGGCCAACATTTCGACAGTATCGCATTTTTCAGAACACAGTGATTCGAGTCGCTTGCCAACAACAGTTATTCTTTTCGATCCCGGCAATAAAAAATGTATCCAGAATATTCAGGACACCATCGAACCCGTCAGAATTGGTATTTTCAACAAAAACGTGCTTTCTTAACCTGAGTTCTGTTCATGTTTTTTGTTAATTAGGGTACAATATGCAAATTTCCACACCTGGAAGACATTCGTCTCGAATAACTGTGGTTCTCAAGAAGGCGTTGATGCCGAAACGTCAGCCATAACAAAAATTTATACATCAACCTCGTATGAGCTTCTCAATACGACAGCACATCAACCACATTATTACAGAACTAGTGCAACTACAACTATTATGCTATCAGAAAGCAATTAGTATTAAATCTGCTTAAATAGAGCAATCGTTATTTCAGAATGGTTATAAATATACATTATTAACAGAATAAAGGATATGTGTTTATGATCAGCAATAATTTACCTTCAAAGCGTTGAAGATCTGTTCAGAAGTCATATAAAACATGTAATATTCCTCAGCATCAGCCGCTTGACAGTTTTCCGATTCTTTCGCGTAAGTGGTAATCTGAAAATAAAACGAAGAATCCATTTCTCGCATGTGAAAAAAGTGACACTGCTGCGTTTCCTGATGAATTAATACATTCGTGACGCTATGGACACTAGTGTGTCAACGGTGTATGTGAACAGTGTGAACACTGTGCTATCCTTATTCAACTCGCTGTTCCAGAATTTCCTTATTGCACTATTTATATCCGTTCTATACTTGACACTTGAACGGCCCGTCTTCACTGGTTGTGTGGGCCCCTGCATAATCACCATTTAACGGAGATTTGCTGGTTAAGCCATTTTGGTTCCCTGGAATCCCGAGGTCTGCCTAGCGAAAGTCTGCCCCAAGTCTTCACCACCACGGGCAGTCGCAGCACTTGTGGATCAGAGGAAGATTTGCCACCATGCAACTTTGATACCAAGACGGTGGCGGATCTTGGTATTGGTTCACTCTTAGCTAGGGTTCCTGATGGAAACGCCGGACTCCTTCTCAGCTTGGGAGACTGCCGGGGAGATGAATCCTCCCGCTATACATCGCAGTTCGACACCCAGGAACACCTCCCAGCCACGATGAGGTGGTAAACCGTTGGGAGGATCCGTTCTATAACCAGTTGACAATTATATAGATTTCAATAGTTCTCATTTTCTTTAAAAAAGTTATATTCAAGTATAGGTATGACGAAAAGATTCTAAATTCCGCTTCTACACTAGGCTATTAGAAGGCTGAAGAATACTTCTTTCACCTAATAATACAATGCATTTAATTCTCTATCTTCGAATGTAGAGAATGAAGCGTAGCAATTAATGATACAAATCTTCTTTGAACGCAAAGGCTGAAGAAGGAAAATGGCTAGGCAAGGCAATGGGATTTCGTTTCACTCTAGGATGTAGATAATTCAGCGATCAATCTCCTACACGAGTGGCAAGGGCTTTGTCATCTCATTGGTGTATGTCGATCTTCCCGCTTTTTTCTCTCTCATAGGACGATTACACGAGCTTTATCCGGTATGTGGCCTCAAAAAGAGTGCTAAGGTTAGCATTCGGTGGTGCAGTTCTCATGGTTTGTTGTTAACGTGTTTTTTTCTTTCCATGCGGTTTCACTGATATATTTTGTGGAACTCTATTGCTGCTTCAGCACATGAGACCCAAAGCGAACAAGCAAGTGCTTTCTCAGGTCTTTGCCACCAGCACTTTTGCAGCTTTTGCAGACCAGAGGGGGGCTTTACCATCGTGTTACTAGTTTGGTATTACGACAGCAGTGATTCTTGGTAGTGAACTTAAATGTCGAAGAAAGTAAAGATCAGTACGGTTACTAAGCACCGAAGCATTTATTGCTATCAAGGGCAGAATTATGGAGAAATATCACATCTTAAAGTGTAATAGCAAAAAACACTTCCAGGGTTAACTCTTACTTCATCCATAAGATGAGCTTCAGCTCGAAATTCGATCTCAGTGATGTCTTGAAAAATTTTACTCTTCTCGACGAAAAGCTTAAGCGCCGCAGCGAATTTAACTTTGTCATATGGATTACCACGTTGTCCTACCAGAACCATTGGCCTAAAATGAAGGAATACTAATAAAACCTATTCATCGGCCTGTAATGTATAAAAAGTTACTTGTAATCGTAATGTTTCACTTTCTATTTCCTGCTTACCACAATTTTTACGGCAGGATATTAACCGAAATACAACCACAACGTCGCTGAGATATTTGCAAAACTCCGGACCGCAGGTGCCTGCAGTGGAGAACGAATGCGCTGTTACCCTTTCCAGGGACTAACGCGTTCACCACCACACCATGGGAGTCCTTCGTTTCGCCTCTCTCTCAGCTAGTTCTAACGATCACTGCCATCAGTAATCACCTGTCAACGGATTGATCTGGGCAGCCCACATCGGCACTGAACCCACTTAAGCTGAGGCTGTAGTTAAAATCATAATGTTTTACTTTTTTATTTCCTGCTCACTATAATTTTTACGCCAGGCCTCGGGAAGAGTAACAGCACGTTCTTTCCTCACCGCAGACACCTGTGTTCCGGAGTTTTGCATATATCTCAGCAACTAAAGCTCATTTTTAATGTTCTAGAGCCTTTCTTCATAAAAATTCTCTGAAGCTTTCGGCGTTGATCAATCCCTATGGGTTGCGCTATGCATTCAACTTCATTAAGCATCGTTGGAGGTGAATGAATGAATCGCTGGCCTATACAATGACTCGCAATGGCTTGTCGATGTACAGAGGCGGTGCTGCTACCTTCCCAGACGGATCTCGCACAAATTTGTCGACCTCGGAGGGATGGAAGTGTTTGTGAGCCTGGGGAGTGGGATCGAACCCACGCCTATTGTAGGGCGCCTCTAACCACTGCGCTACACGCTCCGAAGTATATGGACAAAAAATGTCTGTATTGTATAGGTCGTGTTATTAAAGTGTGCGTTTATATTATATCATTTCAGACACATGCCGTCCGGAGCTTTGCAAATATTTCAGCAGCATTATATCATTTCAATTCTCTTTTTTAGAGGCATGGAGGGTTTTTTGAATTCTTTGCGGATATTGTTAGGTGAAAAAGTATTGCACTTCATTACCATGTTCTTTTTTTTGTTTTTGTTTTGCAAGTACTATAGATTATAGATAGAACTAACGGCATATCTTGCTGAATGTTTAGAAGGAACCAGTATTGAAATGTAGTGGAAGGATAGATGTAGAGTTGCAAGTCACGTGTACATACAGAAGGCCAAGTAGCGGCATGAATAGGTAGAAGATTTGGATTCGATTTATTTCTAAGTATATTCGCTTCACAAATCTGAAGTGTACGATTCGATTTTATAGTTAACATGTCTGAAACGGAAACATTATCAACCAAATATTCTTGAAAGAACATAACGAATAAACATATTGAATTTGAAGTATGTGAGCGACTTTTGGAACCATGGAAAAGAACATTCTAGGAACATGCAGTGAATTATCAATTAAGTGTGACAAAAGAATAAAAACGACAAAGCATTTGGCATTGATCAGCCTCTTAAATATGTGTCATGCATTCGATTTCATTAAGCATCGTTTGAGGTGAAAGAAAGCATTTCTGGCCTAAATAGTGACTTGATTTAAACTCCAAAAAAGTCTGGTATCAATTCGCGGCTGTCCCAGATGGATAGGAGATTTAGTAATCTGGTGCGTGGTTTGGAGTTAATGATCACATGTGCGTTACAGGTCACCACCCCCACTGCTACACGCACCACCTTGGTGTTGAATAAGAAATAATATCTGATTTAAAAAAATGATGATAAAAGACGACAATTAATCAGCAGAATGGAAATAACATCGATGCGAGAACTTTACTAGAAGCTGCGAAACGTGGCTGAGAATTTGGTGTTCATCGAACGTATAGTGTTTCACTTCCAAAACATGGATTATATTGCAGGGATTTTCGAAGATCTAACACGCTGTAATAGTAACAAAGAAGGCGAGATAAGGCTAGAGACTGCATAAATGTTTGTATATCTTAGAAAATATAATAATAAAAGTAGGAGACAGTCATTATAGTTAATAGCAAAAAAATAAAAGAAGTGAAAAATAATGATGATGTTGTTATAACAAGTAGCAACAGTAATTAGCCTCAAGAGCAAAAAAAGAGATAGAGAATTTAATTACAGCTTAGAATCTTGCTGGGATTGCTGGGGCATTGGTATGCCCTCATTCTTCGCCTACTGAAAAAAAAAGAA
Organism: Angiostrongylus vasorum; assembly: GCA_018806985.1. NCBI lineage: Eukaryota > Metazoa > Nematoda > Chromadorea > Rhabditida > Metastrongylidae > Angiostrongylus > Angiostrongylus vasorum. The sequence goes on along the minus strand of JADANN010000136.1, from coordinate 24,913 downwards.
AATCAGAATTATTATACTTTGTAATCGTATTTATTCTAGTAATTTGCCGTAAGAAAATCATTATTTAATCTATTGAATGCTGAAGTTCGATGTTTGAGAAAAAACGATGAAGAAAGAACCGCAATAGACACTTGGTGGATTTGCATAACAATCCGCGTAGATCCAACACTTCTTACATTTGTTTCCTTGCATGCAACTGTTATCCATAGAGATGGTCACTTTGACGAGTGGGTTAAACTGCAGATTCACGAACCACCATCCTATCCACACTAATATGTTTTGCGCTTCTTGAGTAGAGTTTCCCCTGCATTCCTGGATTAGCCTGAACTAGAGCGCTTCGTGGTCTTTATAAAAGACGAACAGCTCCCGTTACACATCAGCGAGAACATCATTGCCTTCCGACTATGATTCTTTTAATACGGCAGCGATTACTATGACGACAGCATTTACTGGTATTAGATGACCAGTCGATAGAAGGCAATGTAATCAGTGAGCTTGATCCAGATGTACCACGAAAACGAATATAGTTCTTTATCTAGAAAAACGGGCAACAACATTTGGCACCTAAGCAATGGCTAATACTAGTGAACAATTGTTCATTGAGCAACATTCCTCCCAACGGTTTATCGCCTCATTGTGGCTGGGAGGTGCTCCTGGGTGTCGGACTGCGAGGTACAGAGGGGGGATTCATTCCCTGGCAGGGTCTCCCAAGGTGAGAAGGAGTCCAGCGTTTCCATCAGGAAGCCTAGCTAAGAATAAACCAATACCAGGGTCCACCACCGTTCGTAGTATCAAAGTCGCGTGGTGGCAAATCTTCCTGTGATCCACAAGGGCTGCGACTGCCCATGGTGGTGAAGACCTGGGGCGGACTTTGGCCAGGGTGACCTCGGAATACCAGGCAACCACAGTAGCTTAGCTAACAAATCCCTGAAAAAATGCAGATTGTGCTGAGGCCCGCACTACCGGTGAGCACGGGCCATTCAAATATCAAGAGCAACATTGGAGTGAATTTACACGTTTCTTACAGTACAGTTCGCCACAATGTAATCACTTCAAAGATTGACACCAAGAAATGCTAATTATAGTAACTTTCGCACTAACACAATCGTTCTTTGCTCACTGAAGAATAGTAGTCCTGTCACGTCATCCCATTTCATAAATTACAAATTGGAGAAAAGTGATGTTTGTTACGTGTGATAGGCCAACGTCGGCATGTGATCGCTCTTACATCGGCAGGAAATGTAAGGAAGTGCTGCAGCAGAAAACTTCGATGACGCCTTTTAGCCATGTGGTAACGGTTGGTGAATATGTAATCCTTTCCTTGTAATTATTCGGTTACCACAAATTTTCACGAAATCTTGAAGATCTTCTTGGTTAATTATTAGTAGATTGCGAAATGATCACACGTGTGGGTAAAGAGTTGAGTTTCAACGGCTTTCTAAAAGCCTCTAAGCCTCTCAACTGTTCACCGTCCCATCGTGGCTGGGAGGTGTGCCTGCGTGTCCGGCTGCGATGCACAGTGGTCATTTCATTCTCCAACAGGGCTTTTCAAGCTGAGGTGTCCAAGGTTACCATCTGAAAGCCCAGCTAAGAGTAAGCCAATACCAGAGGTTACTACGGGCCTGGCATCAAACTACTTGCATGCTAAAAAATTTCTCTCTGATTAACAAGGTCAGGGAGAGTCAGGAATTGTGACTACCTATGAAACGCTTCGGATTAGTTGTCTCGTAACTTCAGTGAGTACCACAATGGATAAACCAGCAAATCTCCAGAAAAAGTTAATGCTGGGGTCTAATGCTGGGGTCCACACAAGCAGTAAAGATGGGCCATCCAAGTGTCCAAATAAGTATGTAAGTAGCCAAAGAAAGAGATTTTCACTGTGTAATAGGAAGTTTTTACCCGACCTTTTTACTATAAATTTTGTCTGTCAGATCACTCTCGATTGCTTGTTTGCGCTGTTGCTGTTGTTGTCCTGGACGAATCTTAGTGTTAACGCTGCCACTGCAATAGTACGACAATTCTTAAGAATATCTTAACTTAGCTACGCTAACATTCCAAATAAACCGTGTTCAACCAGTATTCCGATGACAGGAGCTTCTAGGTCATCAAGCTAAAGCCAAAAACACACATGAACCTAATCCCTTTCCTGACTAACGGTTGCGATGTGTCCAAAAGAAACGAAGAAGTGTGTCACACACAAAATATGTGAAGACAAGCCACCCAGTCACTTAAGCAAGTGGTTAAAGAACGGCTAAAGAGTAACCCAAAAGGCCGACTTTCTACGAGCCTCGACATAACATAACCTAGTAACCCAAAAGGCCGACTTTCTACGAGCCTCGACATAACATAACCTATCACCGACCTAATAACCCATAACTTAAATGATCGATATATTTGCTTATTTATATGTTCACACGAACTGCCCTCGTTGAGCTGACACGAGGTTGGTGTAAGCCGTCGTCGTCGTCGTTGTTGTTGTTGCGAAGGGGAGTCCCGCAATAGCAGAACAACGACGACAATTTTTTGCCAACCTCGCATAAGCTCAACAAGGGTTATTCATAAGAGCATGTAAACGGCTAAAGAATATTTGGAGAGTAAGATAAAATAGATGCCAAGTAAACGGCAATATTTAACACAGAAATAAAAGACTGTTGTCATTTGAATCGACGGTAGCTCGATAAAAAAAAGATATTTGAAGAATTTCTGCTATAACATTGACGAAACTGTGCTCACATGGTATATCGCAAGGAAAGAATAATCGACATCAAGTCGTCTTTATGCATCTAACGCCTTTCCATTTAATGCAGGGCAGTGGAACTTTGAAATTTTCTTGAAAATTGTCGTCGTAGAGAGTATGAGCCAGCAAATGCTCAAGAAAATAATTTTGGTTTTGTCTTTCAAAACCTTGACCTTCCCTGCCCAGTGCATTCGCGATATGACCCGGTGTAAATTCATGCAACGTGAAAATAATGGCTATAAGACACAAACTGTTTTATTTTGTCATAACATCCTTGTTCTCTGAATTCTTCAAAATGTATCGTTTTCATGGGTAGTAGGCTCACATTTCGAGCAAGTAGCTAGTGAATAAGTGCCATTTCGTACAGCGGAACAAGGTGTTTTCCTCAATGTATTGTAGATTTTTTGCTGCTGACCAAACCTGCATGGGTCTTTTTAGAAATCCCCAGCTCGTCCTCGGATTTATGAGAACTCCAACTCCAAAAAAAATTTAATTCGAAGGAATAGTTTATGAAAGCTATGTAAATCCTTACCACGAAAGAGCAAAGTCTCTTTTACAAGTGTGTAAAGTTCTAAACTCTTCGACTACCGTACTAATGCAGTAGTTATTGTATGTTCTCGGAAAACCAGTCTCGAAGCGAATGTATTGCTGCTTTCGCGACAAAACTGTTTTTTCTGTTCAGACCTTTATTGATGTACAAAAGAGGCTTTACTCTACAGCACGAGTTCAAGGAAATCAGAAATTGATAACCATAAGTAACAGAACCTTTATCCTGCACACAAGTTCTTTCGATGACAAGAGTTTTTACCATAATTAATAAAAATCACTACCATCTAGGATATGCTGACTTAAGGTTGGAGGCGGACATGACTGCCGCATTGCATGACTCCCAAAATGGTCATATGGTCGCCTGAGTGTTAAATGAAATTGTCATGCCTTTTTATTGATATTAGATACAATTTAAGGTAGAAATTTCGCTCCACATCTTGAGCTTAATATTTGTCGTCACCTTAAATTGTATTGAATTTAAGCTGTCGAAATAAGTATACTAGAAAAAGCTGCAACAATGTTTTTTTTTTTCACACCTGCCGTCATTTAACCTCGGCAATAATAATCAAATTTCCTTTGGTTGTTAAAGTAACACGAGGTTGATAAAGATGTTTAGTCGATTAACGTTTAGGACGTCTTTGGCTTCCTTAGAGCCGATGTCACAGTCGCTCGTACTCTCGATGTGGTGTCTTCGTTGCATTGAGTCGGATCTTCTTCAGTGAAGCACGGCACGAATGAGGCAACCTCAACCCTTCTTTTCTTGCATATCAACATAGCATTTTTAGACAGAATAGGTACTTGCCGAAGAGTTGTACGACCGCCTCAAAAAAAAACTCTGATGTGAATGAGAGTTATGACGATGGGGTGGATAACCTATGCCTCACTGCCATATCAGGAATTACCATTTGAAGAATTTAGACATATCGACTCACAACAGATAAGAGCTCGTCGAAGAGCTACACAGTAAGAAAAAATAGCAGTTTCGTACCATCTCAATTGAAAAGTGGAGTCTAATATAATACCTTTAACAAACGAATGCTAGATAACGTGAATGGACAGTTACGAAGTGCTCGATGCAACAAAAAATGGTTCGCTTTTTTTTAATCGCAGTAGAACGAGAGCAAAGTGTGGATAAATATGGATCATCGAGAGGTTCTTCGGAGCGAATTTTGTACCAATCGGAAGTTTCGGTGATTCCTTGACCGTGAGGAGTGGTCTACTAGAGCCTTCCAACTACAGCGCAGTTATACCCACAGAGACGTATTGTTAAAAAGATAACAGATTGCAAAATGGAAGAGTTAGGAATGGCAGTTATGAATCGAAAAGGATCAATTCTGTTGGTCGCACCAACTCCACTACGAAGGATAGAAGAATTTAAATATCTACCTCTTCGAAATCTATCGTTATTATCATCAAAACTTTCTTTAATCAAAGCACCAACTTCTCAATCACTTTGAAAAAGACTTTCTAGCGAAATTTGCAACAAAAAATCTGGTGCGGAAAACAGGGTATCCGTGGAGGGTCTGTGGGATCCAGAAGCTTGGAATTTCACTCTGACGGAATAAGCAAATTTTCCATGTACGTTGTTCGAAAAAAAAATTACGTATTAGTATGGTAAAGGTGGCATGGAAATGTATTAAGAAAATGCAAATTTTTGCAGTAAAACTGAATGGACGAATTGTGAAGACTGCAGCGCATTTCTTTATATTGCGAGACATTGCATCATTCAGAATGATGATGAAATCGTGATGTAATACGGTTAGCGATGCCCGAAAACTGTATCCGAACAAGTTTCATCCCGGAGTATTCAAAAATAGTCCATGAAATTGTCTACGTCTTAAGTAAATCAGCTATGAAGAATGTTACGCTTCATAGAGGGCATACAGGGGAACTTAATACCGAGATCTTACTGACTGCCGTTAACACAGAAGCTCCTTCTATTCAAGAATAGATTTCCATACAGTATTTTCAAATTAAAAAGGGTAGAGCTAGAAGAATGAAACATCGCCGGTAACACTCAAGGTTATATTTTAAATAAGAAGAATATATGTGGATATATAAAAGTTTTAAAAATTTTTTGTGAATGCCTCTAAGGTGTGAAACGTAGATTTAAGGAAATATTCTAGTAAACTCGTGAAGAGAATGACCATTAAGCTGGCATGTAATGAAACGTAGAAGAAAAACTAGTTGATAGCGTACGACTTTAAGACTTGCTGTTGAACTGTTGGTGCTGACAAAGTCACATGGTCAAAACAGGTTAGTGGAATGATCACGTGGTGTTGACCGTAGTCTGAGGGCACGATGCGGAAATTGATATGTGTTGATCAACATAGTGACGCAATGAGCGCCTTATAGTATTTCATTTAGTACTAAAAAAATATAAGATTTACCAATACATGACATGGGTGCCAATAGCCCAGTGGTATTGATGCTGTCCAATATGCGCAAGGCCATGACTAATGCATGCCCATCTAAAGCAAACAAGTCCTCCACCCATCCTGGTTCCCGATGTTGATAGCAGACATGTCTTGCATTCGCCTGATCTCTTCAATCCACAAAGATTGGACAGTGTCTGGGGCAAAAATCTAGGGAAACGCCTAGCGAGGAAATGTTGTTTGTAAATTTGCATTCGATTGTTACAGAAACTTCGTTATGTTTCACATTCTAGCGCTAATGTTTCTCAAGAACGGTAATGATTTAGGCTTTGAATCCAAAGCAGCCGCTATTTCCTATAATGTTGGTCTTCATATTGGTTGAATCGAGTCGATTTAAGTGAAGTTGAACACTGAACAGTCGAACATACCTCATCCAGGAGCTCTCACTGTCAATAGAATGAAGCCATGGCATCTCCTTTGGTTGACCTTAGTCCAAGATTATCTGTTTGTATGCTAACGATCTGACCTATAGAGAAATTATACAGCTTGGCACATGGCGGTAAATTATTTAAAAGTGATATAAAGCAATATTTAGAAAGATATTGTTGAGTGAGGCGAATTCATTCTTGCTGTCTCCGCCCCAATCGTCTTCATTTGATAAGACTACAAAGACCTATGTTTGGTCTGGTCTGCCTCTGAGGGGGGGGGGTCAACATAGTCTGGACTGTTAAGGAGAGATTGAAATGGTCTAGTCTGCCTCTGAAGTAAGTTCAATGTTTTCCGATTGGATTTGCTGGTGGTTATTTAACCTTGGCAGTATTTCCTAGTGCATTTCGAAACAGTAAAAGAGATCCATATAGGAAAGACAAGCCAATATTGCTTTCAATAAAATACTACATTAGAGCTATTGTAATGGGAGTTTCGCAACAATCAAACACTATACTCTAGTACGCCTTCCGCTACCAAAAGATTTTTACGGACTGATCACAGTGAATGTGAATTTTTGCATTCACTTGGAGCAAAAACCGACACCTGCAGAACTACTGGTGCTGATAAATCTCATGATTTCTAATTTATTGTCGTGGGTGAAGCATCAACACACTCCTTCCCCTGCGTATGAGAGCGCTGGGAGTATGTTGAATAAGAAAGGTGAGGGCGGAATTACGGGTCCATTAGTCGGTCGGCGGCATCTTTGGGAAGCCCGAACCCGAACGCTGCTCTCCTTCCTCTGTCTAATTCCTTCTTCATATTGTTCTCAGTGTTTACTGGACTGCAAGGAACAAGCACGAGGTGTTCTCTGCAATCAGAGAACCACCCATTTTGATTAGTTCGTCTTCGCACCGTGGCTTCTTCAAGAACTGGGTCTTCGTCCGATTTAAAGCAATGATAACAAAAAATACCGAAAATTTTAAATTGAAGTTAAATAAGGACATAAGGAGAAACGGTCAAGTAATAGTGCAAAGTTAAATTTCCAGATTTTAATTGCCTTGTTCGTTGATCCACTTACAATGACGTGTTTCGGATCTGCACCAAAGTAGCCATTTGATTTAAGGACCGCTTTAAAACTCGGTATAAATTAAGTCTTCGAACTAAAAGCTAACGTTAATATAGCACAGACAACACACACTACGGCTAATTTTGATTTTGATGAGAGCTGGATGAGGCCTAATTTTTGGCTGTGATACATATGAATGTAGCATCGAGGAATCTAGTTGTTTTTATGTGGTCCAAACTTTTTGTCGCGATTTGCATTTATAAATCGATTTTAGCCCGCCTCTCCGCATCTCTTATCTTGCTTATGCACTATGTTCTCCTATAGAACCTCCCATATTCTGTGTCCATATACAACTTTTGCGTGGAGAAAAACACATCTATTAGACAACTCATATTGGAACCAACGGAATAGAATGGAACGAGCAGAGATGAGAGGCTGTCTGAGTTTACAATGACGACCATGACTATTGATGGTAACTCGCAATTCCAAAAGCCCTACTCTCGGCGCTGGATGTATTAATCTCAAAGTGGAGAGTACAACTGTGAAATGGACCACATCATAATAAATAGAAATTTTGCCCAAACGATCTCGCTGTCGTCTTAAAATGCTACACGGATCAGACCGCCACCTTCTTCGATCAGATTTCACTTCTTCCAGGAAGGAGAAAAAAGCCGCTGAATTCAAAAAACGAAGCCCCAAACCACCATAAACTGTGATATTTTTTAGTTCATAATTCGGCTGCTAGAAAGATGCTGTGCTTTAGAAGATTTAAGACGAACACTATCGGTTCATTCAGCATCTTCACATTAGTGCTAGATAGCGAAAGATGAGAATTCGAAAGCCACCAAGAGACGTCTGTCTCTAGGAACTCGTGTTGATACGCTAGCGTTGAAACGCACGAGCTGTAATGAATCGCCAATCTCGTCTAAACTTGAAAAATAGTGCAGACAGGCGATGAAAGAGGACCATAAAGAGAGAAGAGCAGTAGTTATGGTCGAAGCTGTAGAGGCTGGAAAAAGCATTCGCAAATCCCATCGAAGCTTCGTCAATTATAAAACCAAGATTGTGGCACACCGACGCTCACCCGGAACACTTACAGCTACCAGAAAGGCAATGGCGAAAATCATTCACGATCACTAGCCGAGCCTCTGCAGTAACCACTTCCTCCTCTTCTCATATGAAACAAAATAGGATGGATATGCCGTCCTACCGACTCTCCCTTCCGAAAGCCCACATGTCCTTTCACCGCTGAAGAATCGAACACAACAAGGTCCGGGCTGGCAAGGTGTCTACTCAATGAAGACTATCAAGACCGTGCTTTCGTTCAAGAACGGTTACCTCCACGATATCAGCGACTATCGCTAAATCTACTTGCTGTCTGTCGTCTACAAACTTTTCACTCGGGCCATCCTAAATAGGATTTACAGAACACTGGACGAAGAACAGCCATGTCAGAAAGCAAGATTTCGAAAATAATTTAATACGTTCACCACATCCACACGATAACAAGTCTCAATGAAGTACCGCGAGAGTACAAAACACCGCTTGTCTCAATCTCATCGATTTAAAGAAGGCTTTTGCCGCATTTGAGATAAAAGCAGTCATTGAAACCTGGGCGATCAGGGATTTCCTATTCAGTATATGAAGAATCTTCGTGAGCTATACAAAGATTTCACAACCAAGATATCACCATTCTACAATTATATAGGCATTAGCGTCAAAAGAGAGGTTAGGCAAGGCGATACTATGCCGACAAAAATTATTCACCAAAACCCTCGAGAACGGCTTGCTAACATTAGAACGGGAGCATGGGCGTGGAAATCGATGGTCGAAAGTCTCAAAAAATTTGCGCAGCTGTTGACTTCTTTCTTACAATAGCAAACATCACTGAAGAGGAACGAATGCTTGCCAACGTTGTCAACGCCTGTGGGAAGATTGACTTTGGAATAAATCTCAAAAAAAAGATGTTGATAAAGAACGGATTGGCTTCATTTGCCCCCATTCACGAAGTCAGTATTCCTGAATGCTCCAGCTACGTCTATCTAGGTTAGCAAATCAACGTGATAAACGCCTTAGCTCTGGAGTTGAGCAGGGAGGAAGCGAGTAGCTTGGGGAGCTTTCAAGAGCATCGAAGATATAGTGAAGAGGACAAAAAACACTCGTCTCCGCGCCACCTCATCGACTCCACGATTCTTCCCACCTTAACAAATGCGTCAGAAACCTGATCACTGCATAAGCAGGATCGATGATCACTCAGCGTTATTTAATGCGCAGAAGAAAGGACGATGCTGGGAATATCCCGTGTCACGCAAGTAAGGGAAAGGATCCGATTTTCAGACCTACGCCAACAATCGAAAATCGAAGATGCCGTTCTATACACTAACCTGTCGAAGACAACGTAGTTCGGACACGTAATGGGTATTAATGACTGCCGATAGACAAAAGCCGTTGGTGACTGGATTCCTCGGGAAGTTAAAAGCATTGCAGCAATACCGTCTATCTGACGGTCAGAGCTCTTCACCAAACGAAATCCATAGAAGAATGATATAGTGCTCAACGTGCCCTAGAGCGAGCGGAGCAGTAACCTTGAACGCGACAGGGAAAGGTTGGACATTTAATGGCGTCCCCCCTCTAGCCAGTCAACCATCAACGGGGGCAACAGGTGATAGGTGATGCCCCTGCCTTCAAAAGTAGTAATAGGCACCAAACAAAGAGTTAACATTGTGATTTTGATTACAGCCTTGGATTAACTGGGTTTAGCACAGATTTCTGCCCTCCATATCAACCCCTTGAAGGATGACTGCTGATAGCACCATTAGGTAGAAATCTGGTTGAGAGAAAGGCAAAGCAGAAGTCTCAGGGGTGTCGTGGGCAACATGCGAGCCTACGGAAAGGTAGTCGCATAAATCAGGTGGGCGGCATAAGTTCTGCAAGTATCTCAGCCTCATAATGATAGCAGTGAAAGTTTTTCAGAGGAAAGCATTACGGCGAAATTTCCCACTCTATAGCAAACCGAAGACTTTGCCAAAAACGATGTCGTTTTCCTCAGAAGGAACTGTGCAGAAGCCATTCAGTGCATTGCTCGTAAATGATTGTCTTTTTTTTCATGGGCTTTCATAGGCTTAGACTAGAAAGCCACAAAATTCAAGTGATAAAAGCCAAAAACCATTTAAATAGTGGCTTATTCACGCCTTTAGGTAGCTTTTGAAGAAGTATGTTTCATCAGACCATCGACGAGGAATCCGAACTGATTGTTTAACACTTAATTACACTGCTAAGAAAGCCTAGAATGTAAAAATTTGTAGTACACCTGTCTACAGATAACTCAGATCTGGTAATTGAATGTGAAGTCATAAGAGCAGCACACAACCACCAACTTGCGTTCGTTCTCGCCCAGAACTGACTGAATTGTAAAAGGATGGAGATATTGTGTCATGCTCAATGACAGCTTACGAATTATGTGCCCATGATAATCGCCCTCTGATGACCATGTGAAGATACTGGCTGTTTCCAGAAAGACAACGAAAAAATTGATAGTTTTCCGCTTCTATCACATGGTCGGCCAATCCATCTCCAAACATGCCGAATAAGAAGGAATGAATATTTTATATCAAGGGTTCTGCTGTCCGAAGTGCGATATTCACTACCTTTTGTGAAAGGCCGTAGAACACTTGGTTCGGAGAGCACCATCTAATTAGTTACCTGCAGAACCTATTGCCAGACTTCTTAGCACACAAGTTCGGTTATTCACACGTCGTTTGTCGGAATGCAAGGTTTCTCGTTAATGGATGAGCAGCAATACAACGTTGTAGAGTAAGATTAAGTCAACAAGACATTACTAACTTTTTAACCAATCTGCCTGCTGTTTGTAGTAGTCAAAAGTCAATCTTTCTACAGGCGTTAACGACGTCGACAACCATTCGTTCCGCTTAGAAGCACCCTTTGTGAGTGAAGGGTGGGAAGAGAGGAAATGAACGAGCATGTTCTTGTTATTTGGTTTTCGGTACCATTTTGTCATGTAACCGTGTTTGAATGTATATGTTGAAAATCTTCCCGAACAAATTTTTTTACATGGGATACACATTGATCTTTTTGCAGCAACTAGAAAATTTTCCTCTCCAAGATAAAACGATACTGTACAAAGACATCGCCTTTGGAATGGACCACAATAATTGTTGTTGTGGGCCAAGTTACAATGAAAAACAGTTGGTCTCAATAGTGTTCTGCACGCATTCATATCCGAGTTTACTTCTGGTATAGTTGGTCGCTCTTATGTGAAAGTGTTGGCTTTTTATTTTTTAGCTAAAGTTAAATACCACTTGTCTTTTGCCAACAGCAGGTATTAAGTGTTCTTTGTGCTTCTGTTAGGCATAAACTTAGCTATGTTTTTTTGCGGGCTTTTCGGTCCTTGCCTCATATGTTTGTTTACTAGTAGAGACTATGGTATTTAAAGATTGAAAAGCGGTAACACTTTTTTAATGGCTTGGCTTTACGTGGCTTTTTGGGCAATACAAAAACCATTTAATGCATGTTTATTCTTATAGTATATGTTTGATTACACACTGATATATGCATTCATGAAAGGGCATCAATACAACAAGTGCCCCGATTCTATTACGTAAATTTTAGTTCATTACTCTTATTTGCATCACTTACTAAACATTTAGGGAGATATTCGCAGCGGAGTTCAATCAGCTATTATTCAACACAGCATTATCCGTATATGGCCACGTCTTCAGAGTATTACAACTGGAAAACTGATGAGATTTGAACAGAACACAGAAAAGCTCATCGAAGCACTACAATGCAATACTAAACCAACGCTTCGCTTTGAATAGAACTCATACAGTAGTTAACTGTTGCAACATTGGTAAACATGGTCAAAGGCATGAAGATGGACATCAATCTGTTAAAAATCGTTCTCACACAACTAGTGTCTGCTTTTAATATAGTTACACCAACTGCCGTCATTTAGCGCGCATTTGCTTTCTTCGTTGAAGCTGCATTATTGTTAGAACTGAACTGGCTGGAACATTGGGCATGTTTCGTACCATTTTTGACAAATATCAGCAAGTTTTGCGTTAGCTGGTGGATTACACATAGCATGCACTTTGGGATGAGTATTTGCACACTTGCATTCTTTAGTGCAATGTATTGCAGTGCAATCGGGGGTACAGCTAGCGATGATCGCAGCAGTCAGGCGGTTCCTCGACTGAAGGGCATCTAATGAAGGAATTGTCTTTGATGGTGTGTCTATTGGCAAATCCAGAGCGACGAAGTCGCCAGCTTTAGGTAAAGGTGGAGGTAAGACGAGATTGCTCAATACCTCAGTTTCTATAGGTTCGTCATCGGCTTTCGATACTGAGCAGTGATGCTCATAAGCTGGGCAGAATTTGGCCAACTTCGCCCTAGCCGAGCGATCGACATCTTCTGATCTCTCCAAGCAAAAATTTCGGTAGTGCTGAAGATGCTTTTGACAATAACTCTCGATTCTGTCTTCACGTCGAGTACGATGATGGAATGCTGAAATCAAATATGATAAAGTTATGTAGTAAAAAACATTGAGTTAACACTGTCTGAGCATTCAGTAATATCTCAGATGTTAACAACAACAACAATAAAATCGGATATCTGTAAACTATCACTGTGCCAATGGATGCTGTAGCAAAACTAGCTCAGAAATGTGGGCTCGGAGGATTTCCACTGGTTAGAAGTTAGTGCTCAAGCCTACCTTCAATTTGGCATCCTAGGATGAAGGCAAGAAGGCAAAGAGAACGAATCATAACCGTGTAGAAGGTAGAATAGCTGGAGACCTACTCTCATAAGCGAGCAGAAGACTGCGTGCTAGTGGAGCGTAACACAACGCTTATATTCACAGTAAGCCCCCACCCTTTTCGACAATTGGTCGAACTAAGTAACCACGCCCACCTCGCAACTTTGAAGATCGGCACATTCGGGTGGTGTTACCAAATTTAGCCCCACGAAAGAAAGGATATTCTGTCATGAAGGGCATTTGGAAGATAGCGCAAAACTTGGAGATACAGGGAGAGAGAGAGACGGAAAAATTACAAGTTGGGGAACACATGACTGGTTTCGAAATCGTCCACGCTAAGCAGTTTTTTTTCCTTTGTATTATGAAGATCTCTGCATCTTTTCAATACTGAACCTTCAGTAGGTCGACGCTTTCACATTTTTTCTTAAAAAAATGTTCACTGCATCGGAAAAATTCCTGAAATTTTCACCAAAGTGATCAACATGCTCACCTTTTTCTCTTTGAACTTTCCTGCTTTTTGTCGGCTCTAAATTCAGCTAGTACCACTGAACTATTCTAATAGTCTATCAATGTTCATAATCAAGGCGATGCTGACGAAGCTATTCCTTACTATGTTATCTTGACTATTCTTTAATTTTGTGCTTCCATTTCTTGACCTTACCGACTTCCAGCATAGAAGTGTCCTCGATAGCTGAACTGTTAGCTAAATCACACGCGATGTTTCTAAAACTACTTCAGAGTCACTGTTAAGCAAGACGTTGAAGATGCACGTTCTTTCTAGAGCAGAATCAAATTAATAGTGCGTTTAGTCTGTATTTGTGTGAGGATAACTACCTCAGAGTTTTTTTTTACAATCTGTTAAATCCACAAAGGCGCTGAACTAGGGGTCGGGTAGTGTCTAGGTAGAAATGTCGATTATTTGGAGCACGATGCTGGCCCGACCCTGCTTCGGGCTCACTGAGCTTCTCACCTCTCTATGCTCGGAGAATTCGTACCGGATTTTTCTGAGAAAAGTCCAGTGTTTGCAATCCAAGTGGGAATGGTCTAGCAGTGTTATCTCTGGACTCCAGAAAAAATCGACCCACCCAGAAATCGACAACATTCATGGCGGAACAGAAATCCTCAAGCAGCAGCCGAAACAACACTTGAAAAGTTCGAAGTTCGAAGATCTTCGTGCATGGCAGATGCAAAAAAAACGAATGGAATGCAAGAAGTGCTGGGATCGGCGCAGTGGATGGGAAAAAAGAATGCACGAAACTAAGCAGTTTCCATTCACAAACTGTTTTTTTTTCTTCGCTGTTGCACGAGTTTATGACTTGTCCGTGACAGTATACTAGTGATCCACTTACGAATTCAATTATACATTCGTTAGATGAATGATTCCTAATTTATTCTTTCATATGTGATTCCTACATATATGTGTAACACCCTCATTACTCTATGCATCATTCCGTCACTACTAATCAGCCATTTTAATCACATGAAAACATTGAAGGCTTACGACCTCATCACTCAGACTAAGTACTATCAAGTACGAGGCCGTGTTTTTCTTCAAAAACAAAAAAAGTTTTCAGTTCTAAAAAGTCTAGTCAGTTTCTGAACAGTGACGTTTTGACGCGAAGTGTAATGCACGTGAGCTATTAATTAATAAAAAGTGGAAAATATTTTAGAGAACAACATGTTGGGAAACTATTCATGGAAGAGTCACTCGACTTCAAGACGAAACAACTTCGTCGCTATGCGAGTATTTGTGACATTTTCCATTCATCATCGCTAGGTATGTGATGTGTGTGGGATACCTGTGGCGACCCCTGAAATACATGGGGGGGTCATTTCTGATCCATATACTTGACACTACTGAATATGTGCCATGCGCAAGAATTATATTTGGGGTTTTTTCCCTTAAAAAGTCCATAATTTAGTCAACATGAGTAAAAAACAGATCCTGTCTTCAACCATTTCATGTCGCTCTGTTTTCCTTTACATTACTCTTGAATTTCAAGCATTTTTTCTTAAAGTCCTCCCAACGGTTTACCGCCTCACCGTGGCTGGGAGGTGTTCCTGGGTGTCGGACTGCGATGTAAAGCGGGGGATCCATTCCCTGGAAGGGTCTCCCAAGCTGAGAAGGAAACCGGCATTCTCATCAGGAAGCCTAGCGAGGAGTAAACGAATACCAGGATCCACCACCGTTTTGGTGTCAAAGTCGCGTGATGGCAAATCTCCTTCTGATCCACAACGGCTCCGACTGCCTGTAGTGCTGAAGACCTGGAGCAGACTTTGGCCAGGCTGATCTCGGGATTCAGAGAACCACAATGGCTTTAACCAGCAAATCTCCGAAAAATGGAGATTGTGCTGGAGTCCGGACAACCAGTGAGTACGGGCCATTCAAGTGTCAAGTGTCAAGTTTCTTACAGTTACAGAGACTATAATGTGGACAATACTATTATCTTCGTAAAATAAATATGTAGGAAAACTCGTAAAAGCTCTGCAAAACTTAGTTCGATTCCAACACATAGCAAATTTCACATGAAATTCAGGGTGGAAGCAATTTATTAGATAACACAGGTTAATTGTGTGGGATGGCGTATAATTTTCGGAAACGAAATAGTTGACTGAAGTGCTTTCTTAAATGTGTGTCTACTTTATATTATAGATTCCAAAAATCGGCTGAGAAGTTCACTTTTTTATGTTTTCTCTATGATGTTGTTAGAGTGTTCGGGGAATTTCTTGGATATTGCATGAAACTGTTCTCTATTTGGCAAAAATCATCAAATTCGATCCGCATTCATTATGGTAAAATAAGAAGCTAATTCTTTTTGCTTATTGCCATTATTTCGAATAATTTTGTACGATTACCCGAAATTTCGCACCTAGAAATGCGTCATTGACCTAAAATTCGGATGTTCACCAAGTTTCTTCTGATGTTACAAATTCATTCATCTGTTCATTTTGTTTCCTTTTAAATCTTCTTGACAACGAGAACCAATCTGGTAAAGACTGTTTGAAAGAAGAACAACGCTTATAGTCTAGTGGAAGAAAAACCGTTGTTGTGATGGCACTGCACATGGGTGCGCAACATACGACTTAACTCACTAATGTATTAAAATCACTGGCATCCTTGCTACGAATGGGAACTTTATCAATAGGACTTGAAACAAAACCTCGGTACAATATTTCAATTTTCTGATTCTTCTATTTCTACTCTATTTGTCGACTTATCGTGCAGAACGTGCAGATACCCACGGTTCTAATCTATAAGTGACTGCTGCGGCAAGGAATAGGATACGTTTAAATAAAAACTGTAATTAAATCCCTTTTTTTTCTTTCAAGGTAAGTCGAATTTCAGTGTATCTTCGCTGCTCACTAACACGTGCGGTAGAATTTAACGGTGAGACGCACGAACTATGAGCAGAGCAGATTTGAAAAGAAAAGTAAGATTTGGATTAAGCATCGTTTGGAGATGATTGAATGCTTATCTGGCCTTTAAAATGACTCGCGGTTGCCCACCGATGTATCGAGCCAGTGCTGCTATCCTTCCAGACAAGTCTGGCACCAATTTGGCAACCCCGGATAGATGGAAGGCTTGGTGGGCCACGGGAGCGGGGACCGATCCAATGTGTGTGTTGAAGGGTGCCTTTGACTACTGCGCCACACATGCCCTTATAGTCAACGTAAAAAGATGAATATTAAAAAAGATAAAGACCAAAAAAATTATGTGAATTTAACAAGCAACCGGATTCAGAATTCTTTACCAAAATTTCCATCCTCCTTATTAAAGGATAAGAGATAGCTTTTTCTGCGTTGGTATACGTCGCGTATCCGAACAGCATCATAGAGGTAACTGAATGGATCTGGTCAAAACAATGACTTGTGAGAGCAAAATGCATCAAGCCAGTGTTCCTATCCTCTGACAGTAGTCTGGAAATAACTAATCCGCACGGATGGTTGTAGCGATTAGGTTAGCTCACAGCTCAGGATCGAAGCAATGACCGTTTATGTATGACAAGGTCTATGACCACCGCGCTACGTATGCTCAAATTCTTTATACATCTTGTTACCTCATGCCACTGTTTACGTTATTCAGTTTTTATTTAGCACGATACTGATTTCTTGACGTGAACGTTATAACAAATATTTTTTTATAGTATTGTTATCAATGTTGGATAAAGTGATATTTTTATGAACAAAATATTGATCCAATAACGTACTCTGTGAGCAAATGTCGTTAGTGCGAGTTTATTCTATCTCTATTCTCCAACAACATAGAAGATCAGTTTGTTTAACAGTGACTTTGTAGCCGCTCATAATTTAACGATATTTTCCATCCCATCATGTGTCCCTGGAAATCACTATGTTTGTCGCCACTCTACACCGAAGGCATGTTTGACATATTTCTGCTCATAAACACATCATAATGGCGTTATTGTTGAAAGTTCTATGAGTTGTCGCTTAGTTATGAGATCAAGAAACCAAACCGAAAACATCTCTTGCATACCGCATGTCCTCATGGCCACCACATGTGCACTGGTGTCAACGAAACGAAAGAAAGCAGTTCGCTCTCTCAAAGTCTCGCACCCTTGCGTTTTTGAAGAACATCGATGCCGTAGTTACTGCATGCAGACCAGAAAAAAAAGATAAAAAAACATTCGTTGTATATCAACTGTCTAGGACACTCACTCTTCATGTCAACCTCTTGCGTAAAAATCATACAGTTGGTTTGTGCCTGTTCATCAGAAAACGTTATGGAGAGACCTCATCGTCATCTATACCATTGTCGCTGCACATCTTTAAAGACCGAATGATAAGTACATTGGCGCTTAACTATTTCCTTGGAATCAACCAAATTTCAAACAGCTTAAACGACATCAAGCGTTCCCTGCAGCTAAAATACGACCGTACACCATAAGACGTTATCGGCAAGTCGCGCAAACCGGGCTGATAGAAACTATTTTTTCGATGAAGATCTATCACCACGTCGGTGTCGCGAGACACTCATTCACACTTCAGAGAAGAAAGATTCGTTCAATCACCTTCGAAGATTACTCTCACTATAAATCTTTCAGGAACTGGTTTTTTTTCCATTCTCTGCTGAAACACTACTGCTGATTAGACGGAAGACAGCAAATGACGTGAACTCCATGGTCAATAAATATCACAAACTGAAATAGAGTACAGCTTCCAAGAGTGTGTTCAGCACATAAGAAGATAGATCCTTACACTTATAAGGTTCCTATTCATTGAGTGCTAAAATCTTGATCAAACTAAAAAAAAACTGAAAAACGGTATTTCAACGTCCAAGAAGGTGCCGACTCGTTAAATAAAACTACATTTATTTTCGCTTACATTTACTTACAGTTTACTCCCCTTGCACTGAGATGTCGTCAATTCACCTCGAAACAGCTATATTTCGGTTAAACTGATTCAGGTTTACAAGTGTTGGAATGAGTTTTTCCCTTCACATGTTCAGCACAACTGTGAAGTGAGATTTTCAAGACTTCCATGCGAAAGCTCAGATACGCCAAAATTTTTTTAAAGGTTTAGAAGTGATAACTTCGTTAAAGTTTCGCCATAAACTGGACTGAATAAAGAATTGCAGAGGTGATCTAAATGCAGATTTGGCCTTTGCACTCACTTCGGAGGCGACCGATATATTGCGTCGCTTTTTCTCCTTGCAAAGACAGATTTGGTACTACTTCTCCTACTCTAGACTTATGGAGGCCCAGTATAGATCTGGCATGTGGTCTAAAGATTATGCATTACGATACACCTCCATTTAACCATTCCGCTACACGGTCTCTGAACGGGCCGATGCTACGACAAAAACTTTTTGGACCAAATGTGGCTGCCTTACCTCCAAAAACATTTGAAAACTTTTATCTATTTATGCTAAGAGTGTTATACTGCTTGTAGTCCATTTATGGGCAACCGGAACTGTTAGGTCAGCATCATCCCTAACCGATAGATGGAGTCTTCTTGTGGAGCTTGTGAAAAACAAGTTTTGAACAGCCGCCATTGTGTGCACAAGAGGAGAGCAGAGGAACGAATCCCTTCACTTGGTGCAAAAAACAGCCATTTCCAATTGTTAGGAAAAGGTAGTTTCTCGGAATAGGTTTGGAAGAAAAACCACGCTCGCCATCACTTGGTGGAAACAATGTCCCGTTTATCCTGCCTTTCACTTCTAACGAAAAAAAGTATAGCTATAAAAAGTTGCTTAGAAACAACGAGTTTAGAGAAATCGGTAGCAGTGGTTTAAAAGCCACCAAATACTTTAAGATCCTAGCTACTTCGAAATCGTTTGTATGACCGTGTGTGCTAACGCACAATTGCTAACTTGCCATAACGGTGCCGAGGATGATTGCGCGAGTTCCGGTACTTTGTAGCTAGTCGTTTATAAGTGTGTGGGGATGAACACGTCCGCTAAAAGGGTAGACTATTCTGCGTCCGTGTAAGAGAGCATCTATTTGGGAGGCTTAAAGCCAGACAGAACACTCCATTAGGCGCCCATAGGACACCAGGTCATAACGGAGAAGATTTTGACATGAAACACTATCCTAGCACAGGATTCCAAAATACTGGCGCGTAAACCTTTTGAAGCATTTTGGATAAATTCCAAAGCCCCAAACATGAATCACAAGGAAGAGCGCGTTTTGATCACACGTGAGTCGGCGCCATATCTCAGGCTGATTCGCTAATCTGTTCCGGGCATATTCCTCGTCTATGTAAGTCTCTGTGCGGCTGTTCACCACAAAATAATTGTAAGACCAACAACGAACAAAACAGTGGGCGTTTAAAAGAAGCTGTTCATTGTGAGAGTGCAAATTTATGTGTTAAGTTTTATCTGCTGAGGTTATGAAAGTGTTTTGCTCAGTAGATTGCACACCAATTTGACCTTTCCAGGCTCTGAAGAAGGCGAAACCGCCGAAACGTTGGCTAATCTGTATTAATAAATGCTATGCTACCAGTTTCGTGTTTGCTCATCAAGAAAACGGTGAGTGATTGATCAATGCCGAGATTGAAAGAAAATCGGTCTTGGGATTTGCTGCATACACTTTACCCACCACTACAGCATGAAAATGCTCTTACTAATACAAGGCTTACACGGTCAAACTTTGCTCGAGGTTTCCATAACCTCAATGAACACGCCTGAGATGAAAGACATGGGTCATTAAACAAGATTTTGCAAAAAGAAACAGTACCATGAACGATAATAACAATGTTATAAACCGCAAAGCAGTGTGGTACTTGTATAGGAGGTACCATTTCCATCGCAATGAACCTTTGATTCTCTTTATGGAAAAACAGTCACATAATCCTTTCGACAACTGATGCATCCAAACTCAAAAGGAAATAAATACTGGTGACGAACTATACAAGCGTTACAGCCAGAATTCCACCGTTTCAGAATGAAATTGTCGTCACCGTAAATAGACGATTGTGATAAAAACAACGCATCGCTTGAACTATTCGACCTTGCTCTCGATAAAGTCGTAGAGGCGATTGGTGACATACTGCATACTGTGTTGAAAGCACAATGAAATGTGATTAAACATTAATGATTTTTACTGGCCGACAATTTATTTTAGTGAACAATACAAACACGAAGCACGGACAGCTTGAAAACTGTATAACATCATCGAAAATATTGTGAGGAAGACAAAATAAACCTGGTTCCGCGCTTTCAACTTTGACATCAAGATTTCTTGCCTTGATTACCAGCAGCCCTGGATGTTACATGAGTAGAGAACTACGGTGCGATCAGCGTCATGGAACACGCAACAGAGAATGTTGTGTTAGGGGTTTCCCAAATAGAACAGAAGAAATCCGAGTACTTACAGAACTCGACTACCAAAAAACCAGTGGCACTGCAGCAAACAGCAGAGTGTCTACCTATCAGTTGTACCGAAACTGCCATTTGTCTTATCGATATAACCTGCTCACTAACCGTTAACGAACAGGCTGCGAGAGATTTCAGGTGCAAAGACCACCGAGCAGAGTGATGAACTTCTTTTAAACATCGCGAACGAACAAAAACATGACTTTTTTCATAATACCTCAAGCAGAATTATAATTGTTAAGAGAACATTGTATTGGACTGAGAACCGTAATCAATGAAAAACACTCGCTGTGTCGACAAGTCAACCAATAAGCTTGTTTTTAATAAAGCACAATATCCTCCATAGCAACCTTATTTTATGCGCCTTCTGACTGTGATTGGAGCCCTGCCTATACGTAAACCAAAGCATTTGCTGCGACAACAGCAACAACAATAGCGGGTCAGCCAGACAGCGTTTGCCCTACGTATCCTGCTTACGCCTTTGTACAAAACATTTTCTGCAGGTCAAGCCACTCGGCATTGCTGTTCTCCTTTCGTCATAAAATCGCTCCACCGTAATTCATTGTAGCGAACCTCCCTTGTAGCTACCGACCATCTCTAGGATCTTGTCTTATCATCACATTATATTTCCAATGGTTAAGAATGAGTGTATAGCTCGAGGACCGACTTTCTATAAATCTCGGCATAAGTAATCGACATATTTATTTAAATGTTCTTATGTACTAATTTTGTTGATCTGATGCAATGTTGGTATAAGTTACCGTTGTTGTTGTTGTTGCTGTTGTTTTTTGCTCTTATTATCGTTGCTGTTTACCTCCCAACGGCTTACCGCCTCATCGTGGATGGGAGGTGTTCCTGGGTGTTGGACTGCGATGTACAGCGAGGAATTCATCCCCTGGAAGGGTCTCCCAAGCTGAGAACAAGTCCGACGGTTCCATCAGGAAACTTAGCTAAGAGTAAACCAATACCAGGACCCACCACCGTTCAGATATCAAAGTCCCATGAAGGCAAATCTCTCTCTGATCCACAAGGGCTGCGACTACCTGTGATGATGATGACTTGGGATAGACTTGGGCAGGCTGACTTCGGGACTAATGAGAACCACAGTGGCTTAACCAGCAAATCTTCGGAAAAATGGAGATTACGCTGGGGCCCGCACAATCAGTGGGGACGTGCCATTCAAGTGTCAAGTGTCAAGTTCTTGCCGTTGTTGGTCGTTGAATGGTGTTTCGACGATTTCGCCCGACTCAGAGCCGTGCTGTTACGAGTGAGTACCACTGCTCTGAGGAACGAGAACTTACCAAAACGTCAGCTATCGATCAACAACAAACAACAAACAACTAGTAACTAACAACAACAACAAAAGAGCACAACTTATACCAATCTCTCATCAGTTCAGATCAGTTCTTAAGAACATATAAATAAATCAGTTCATAGTTTCTTTGTACGTTAACATCTCATTCGCTTAAATACTGTCCTAGTCTTCACATTCTCCAGTATCTAAGCTTATCATCACATTGTATCTCCAATGGTTAAGAAAGATTCTGTAGTTTCTTTGTACGTTAACATCACAATCACTTAAATACTGCCTTAGTCTTCATTTTCCCTCTTCTTTTTACATTGTATTATAGATCTCAGTGGTCAGGCTCTCCATAAATATCATCCATATCACCTGTCACCTTCCTCACCACGGATCTCCCTTCAAATGAGGGATCTCGAGCCGGTTAGTCGCGAGGCTACGTTGTGCGTCTCCAGTTGGCGGACAGGGGGTTAATCGCGGACCGAAAGCGACATTTGCTTCCCTGAGACGCAGGTGGATCCAGGGGAGGGACTCCCTGTTTCTGCTGCGCCGAATTGGCACATACTTTCTGCATTTACGGGGCGTATTCATGCACGCGTGTGTGGGTGCGTTCTGATTTGTGCAGATTGTATTCAATGAGTCAATTCGGGCAAAAGCCTGCAGTCAAGTGACTGAGAAGTTTATGGGAGGCGGTTAGGGAGTCGCCTCCAACAAATAAGCTCCATGTCTACTCTGGGAAAGCCTGGCAAGCTACCCCTTGAGTATACCCAGCCCCCAACGTTCAGAGCCCAGCAAGCTATATGTGGGTATAAAAAGTGCTAAACACTAAAAAAATACGGGCCTCATTCCCCTGATCCCGAAAGAGCCCCCCAATTTCGCAGCGTTGGGTAGGACGAGTACGGAGAGGCTGCTAAAATCTCAGGGCCAGTGGAAGCTGCCTGGATTTCGAAGAACTATGGTGACGATCTATACCTACAATGCACGTATATTTGCATCCGAGTCCTCGATAGAATACTTGCTCATGCAAGCAAGAAGGATAAAGCACGACGTCATCGGCCTGGCCGAGATGAGAAGACGCCACCCTTTCAACGCCGTCTATGGCGCCAGAGAAGAACTGTTCCTCGGAACATGAGACAGTAGAGTCGGTGGCGTCTGTGTTCTCGTCAACACGAGTTTGTCCATCAACATTGGTTCATTCGAACAACTAACAACCCGAATCGGACGTTTACGATTAAACAGATGTGGATCAATACCGGCTTTGCCAATCTTCGTCGTTTACGCACCGATATCAAACTATGGAGAAAAAGAAGTCGAAGCGTTCTACATGAACTAGGAGAAGTTCTACAGAGAAGACACATTCTTTAAAAATTATCACTGGAGATTTCAACGCCAAGATTGGACCAAGAAGAACGTCACATTGGGACCGACGGATTAGGATGGAACCAAAAGGGTGAGCGGCTGTCTGAGTTTACTATGACGACCATGACCATCCATAGTAACTCGCAATTCCAAAAGCACCATACTCAACGCTGGACGTGGGAGTCCCCAATGGAGAGCACCATAATGAAATAGAGCACATCATAGTAAATAGAAGGTTTTGCCTAACCGATGTCGCTATTGTCTCAAAATTCTACACGGGATCAGACCACCGTCTCCCTCGTGCAAGATTCTATTTCTCGCGCAAAGGAGAAAAAAGCAGCCAAATTCAAAAACCGAAGTCCCAGAACCACCACAAACTGGGACTTATTCAATTCATTAAACGGGTGTTGGAAAGAAGCCGTTGCCGATAACATCGACGAAGAATACGACCGGCTCATTCAACATCATCACCTTAGCGCTATGAAAGCTGAGAGTCCGAAAGTCATCAAGAGACGTTTGCCTCTAGAAACACTCGAGCTAATACGCCAGCGTGGAATCGCACTAACGTCCGAACTTGAAAAACAGTGCAGACGGGCGATAAAAGAAGATCTTAAAGAGAGAAGAGCAGCAGTAATGGTCGAAGCTGCAGAGGCGGGAAAAGCATTCGCAAAGCCCATCGAAGCTTCGTCAATTACAAGAACAAAATGATGGCACTCCGGCACCCATGCGGAACAGTTACAGCGTCCAGAAAGGCAATGGAGAAAATTACTCACGAATCCTACAAGGGATCTCTTCGATAGCCACGTCCACGTTCCGTCATATGACTCCTTGGAGGCGCGCCACGGCGCAACACCTCGAATGATGTGCGGGTAACCGCAGTCTCAGTCCACCTCGGAGGCGCGCCACGGCACATCACCTCGAATGATGTGCGGGTAACCGCAGTCTCAGTCCGATTCGGAGGCGCACCACGGCACATCACCTCGAATGATGTGCGGATTTCAGCACCTTCAGTCCATGTTTCAAGGCGCCGCGGCACACCACCTCGAATCATGTGCGGGTAACCGCACTTTCCGCCCGCCTCAGAGGCGAGCCACGCCACATCACCTCGAATCATGTGCGGCAACCGCATCGCCTCGAATCAGGTGCGGGAACCGCACCTTCCGCCCGCTTCAGAGGCGAGCCACGGCACATCACCTCGAATGATGTGCGAGTAACCACAATTTCAGTCCGTCTTACAGGATTGTCGCGGCACATCACCTCGATTCATGTGCGTGTAACCGCACTTTCCTTTCGCCTCAGAGGCGAGCCACGGCACATTACATCGAATCATGTGCGGCAACCGCACCTTCCGCCCGCTTCAGAGGCGAGCCACGGCACATCACCTCGAATGATGTGCGAGTAACCACAATTTCAGCCCGTCTTACAGGATTGTCGCGGCACATCACCTCGAATCAGGTGCGGGAACCGCACTTTCCGTCCGCCTCAGAGGCA
>JADANN010000135.1:0-55070 GCA_018806985.1 Angiostrongylus vasorum | reverse complement strand
GATTCACATTATTGATAATGGAACACTAAGAATTTCACAGCTTGTCATTTCTCACCACCGCAACATTAGAGTAATGATAATGGTGTACTCTGCTCTAGCCATCGGATGGATTGATTTCATTGGAAGACCTCCGATGACGGCCATATTCCAAATCCGAGGCAGCCTCAGCACTACAATGACTATGTGAAATAACACACCGCTCTTATTCTGCGTTTTTTATTTCGTGTAACAAATGCACAAACAATTCCGGTCATTGGGATCAAATGGATGCATTAATATCTTCTATCGAAAACGACGTAAAGCTATGACGAAAAGGCTAAGAAACCGTTGCACCTAAAAAAAAAGAGTCACAACACAAGGTTGAACCAAACCCTATCAATCAGGTTGAAGCATAATGCTCTGTTTCATTCTCCGTCAGCTGTCTTTTGGGCCGAATGCTTTGTATCCTTATCATCTCGGAAGACGATGATTCTGAAAGTTGGTTTCGAACCTATCCTGATCTATGAAGGAAATATAGTGAAATTTGAAATGCCAGATGAATAAGAAATGGAATAGTACATAAGCTCTAAATAATGCAGGAACCTTTGGGTGTGATTCATTGCTGGAATCGAAGATGCTTGGTACATGGTTGGAGCACACTTTTTCTAAACGTGATCAACATCTAATCGTCGTTTTCCAACGAGCAAATAATGTGGATGATCAGGAAATCCGGCCCACCATATCAATAGAGAAGGAACATTCCGTCAACGGTGTGCGAGGAGGTCAGTATTGGTCGTGAGACATGTTTCCTTCCATGTAATGAAAGCAGCCTTGCTCTACTGCAGAATGAGTAAACGAAATTCTCTCGCTTCTTTACCTGAATTGAAGCTAAAGGCGAAATCAAATTACTGCAGAGACTGCCCCATTTGAAGCTCTGCCCTCCATTTCGTTTCGATTAGCTGGTATTTTTTTCCAATCTTCTGTTAGCATGCAAAATCGTTACTATTATGCCTAGAACAGGTCAGTAAAAAGTCCTCAGAAAACCATAATACCGACCATATTTCTATGGCAAATCTCTTCTTGCAAAGCGGCACGAACAAGCGTAAACGATGTCATTATCTCCGCCGAAGATGTTCCTGTCGGAATAAATAGTTGTGGGGAGCTGGATATCTGATTCGGTGGAAAACCACTCCGGTCCCGATCTCTCCTTCTTTAACATCACCGACTTATATAATGCTGAGATATTTGCAAAACTCCGGACCGCAGGTGCCTGCGGTGGGGAAAGAACGCGCTATTTCTCTTTCTGGGGAGTAACGCGTTCACCACCACACCATGCGGGTCCTTCGTTTCGCCTGTCTCTCAGCTAGTTCACCGACTTAAGTAAACGCGTCGATCCTTTCCAATCGATTGATTGCACTTCAAATAATTTTATTAATTTTGCGTTTTCTCGCATGCGCTTTATGTTTGCTACTTTGACGGCACTGCTTCGCGTCCAGTAGCACGAAGCTCAGGTTAAGGTGCTCGTCCTTGTCACGCAGTAGTAGTGCATTTAAAAAATACTGTTTGACAGAAGCAGTTCACTCTTTTCTGTGCGCCAATAAAATCTATTCACACTTTTATTTTCCCACTATGGAAACTGATGTTGAAGTAATTGATTGCAGCTTACCCCCGCCTTAGCCTTAATATCGAATGTTGCAATAGTCAAAAGCATCGAAAAAATTGTTCGTTACTGCGAAAATCGTAGTGCACGGTGGTTCTGCCGAAATCATTTCCACTTCCACATACCCGAACAGTGAGTGCGATTTAACAGAAAGACCGAAAAGTACGGAAGATGGAAGGGAACCACTGAATAAGCAATTCCTTCCTCATCCTTAGTTGCATTCTGTAGTGGTGTTCATTTTCTACTTCCCATGGAGCTCACTCGTCATTCTGCAGTTAATATAATAATAACGAATAGGAAAAGGTCAAATCTAACCTAATTTCGTCCCAGCATTGTTCCGTAATTTTTTTCAGATAATAAATGCATAGATGATGAAAGTTCGCCGTTAGGGAGAGAACGAATATAAATGAGGTTTTGATTCACTGCAGTTCAAATCATAAATAATTAGTTGGATGCTTGGATGACCAGCTTTCTCTGGGTGTGCGAACCCCACTGTTGCTCGGAACATGCGACAGTACAGGAGTCGGCGGCGTGGGCGTTTTCGTCAACCTGAATTTGTTATGCGAGTTATACTCACGTGTTCAATGACTCGCCAATGCAAGCCACTCTCGAGTTGCTCGTAGGGCACGAAAAGAAGATAAAAATGTACGGCTTGTCGATTGCGCAACTAACCACTCTCTTAAAACAGTGTCTTAGTTGTTCAATCTTCAGGTGGACTCGAAAATATTTTGCATAAATTAGAGGGTTGGCTGTGGGGCAGCGTTGTGCACCAAGCCTTGCCATCGCTTTCCTGTCTAAGGTGGAAGCTCCAGTACTCGATCACCGACCCTTACTCTACCGTCGATACCTAGACGATTGCTTCATCGTCTGTTCCACGGAAGAACAGATGGATGAGTGCTTTGAATTGTTAAACAGGCAATCAGAGTATATAAAATTTAAACGAGAAAAACCAACCGAAAACTGGCTTCCATTCTTAAACATCCAAATAAAGCTCTCAGAAAGTGGCTATGTAACAAAAATGGTATCGTAAGCCAAGTAGTGAAAACATACTAGTTCACTACCTCTCCTCTCATCCTTCACACATGAAAAAAAAGCACTTATCAAAAACATGTACCGTACGACAAAAAAATGTGTGCACAGGAGAAGAGGAAAGGAAGGAATCGCAAAACCTGACACGAAAAATTGCCATTTCCAATGGCTACGACGTAGAAGCCACTCGGATTAGACGAAAACGTAGCGTAGTTCCCCAAAATAACGTTTCGGACGTAAGAAAGATCCCTTTCTAAGCTACCCTTCACATCAAATGAAATAAGTTACGCCATTAAGAGATGCTTAAGAAAAAGTGGTCTTGAAAATTACATAATGATTATTGTCATCCCACCCAATACCCTACGCCGTCAGTTAGTTCGCAACCGTCTCTATGATCGTTTGTGCAGCTCAGAAAACTGTATGATCTGTCCTAACTGGAGAGACGGGGGATTACATGAGTTCAGGTATAATATACTTGATCTCATGTAACGTATGCGGTGAGGAATATATTGGGGAAACGCGTAGACCACTCTGTGTCCGCATAAAAGAACATCTAGATGGGAAAGTTTAAATGCGTCAAAACACTCCTCTAGGCACGCACAGGGCACAAAAGCACAATGGCGATGATTTTGCGTTGACTGTACGGATCCCAGCGCAGGAGTCGAAAACATCAACGCGCAAAACTCTTGAGGCGTTTTGGATAAATTTCAAAAATCCAAAGATGAACCGGAAAGACGGATGCTTCACCATCACACGTGACCTGGCGCCCTATTTCAAAATGATAATTTGACCCCGGGGTGTGTCTTGCTCGCGACCTCACGTGAACAACGCGTGTGCCAGTCCCACTCGTAACATCACGGTGAGTAGTCTTTCTGTTCAATATGGCGTCTATTCAAAAGTTTGATCTTCATCAATACTTTAGCCTTTTTTTCCCACCGAGTAATTTAAGTATTCTTATATAAAACACGTCCAGGCTCTGAGATTTTAACGAAATCGCCAAAACGTCAGCCATCGACCAATAGCACCAACAACAACGACAACGACAACGAAGACCTGTATCAACTTCGCATCAGCTAAAGAAGATCAGTGTATAAGGTCATATAAATAAATGTATGAACCATCTATGCCGACGTTTATAGAAAGTCGGCCTTTTGAATTTCGGCTTTAACAATCTTCGCCGTCTACGCACCGACATCAGACCATGACGAAGAAGAAGTCGAAGCGTTCTATATGGACTTGGAGAAGTTCTACAGAGGAGACCATACATTCTTCAAGGTTATCAAAGGAGGATTTAACGCCAACATTGGACCAAGAAGAACGTCTGAAGAACGTCACATTGGGACCAACGGATTAGAGTGGAACGAACAGGGTGAGCAGCTCTCTGAGCTTATCACCACGACCAAGATCATCTATGGCAACTCTCAATTCCAGAAACCCTCCCCCCCCAACGCTGGACGTGGGAGTCTCCCAGTAGAGAGCACCATGACGATAGAGACTACATCATAGTAAACCGAAAGTTTTGCCTAACCGGTATCGCTGTTGCAGGCCAGGGCCTCCTTCGTGCAAGATTCTATTTCTCGCAGAAAGGCGAAAGAGCCACTAGATTCAAAAAACGAAGCCCCAAAACCACTATAAATTGGGACTTATTCAATTCACTAGTCGCCTGTTGGGAAGATGCCATTGTCGATAACATCGCCGAACAATACTATCGGCTCATTCAATATCTTCACTTTAGCGCTATGAAAGCTGAGACTTCGAAACTCACCAAGAAACGTCCCTCTCCAGAAACACTCGAGCTGGTACGCCAGCGTGGAATCGCACGAGCTGCAGGCAACCGCGAACTAATGTCCGAACTTGCAAAACAATGCAGACAGGCGGTAAAAGAAGATCTTAAAGCGAGAAGAGCAGCAGTAGTGGTCGAAGGTGCAGAGGCCGGGAAAAGCGTTTGCAAAGCCCAGCGAAGCTTCGTCATTAACAAGACCAAGATGATTGCACTCCGACGCTTAGACGGAAAAGTTACAGAGTCCAGAAAGGGAATGGAGAAAATCATTCAAGAATACTACTTAGATCTCTCAGCTAGTTCTATCAATCTCTTGCCATCAGCAATCACCCGTCTACGAGATTGATCTGGGGAGCCCAAATCGGCATTGAACCCAGTTAAGCTGAGGCTGTAATTATAATCACAATCTTTACCTATTTATTTCCTGCCTATTCTTTTTTGACGGCAGGGTATATTGCGAAATATAACTTCAACGATGCTGAGATATTTGCAAAACTCCGGATCGCAGGTGCCTGCGGTGAGGAACGAACGCGCTATTGTGCTTTCCGGGAGTAACGCGTTCACCACCACACCGCGCGGGTCCTTCGTTTCGCTTGTCTCTCCTCTAGTTCCATAGCCATTTTAAAAAAAAGAAAAAAAAAGTGTTTGCTATTTTGTGGTCATTCTATAAAATAAAAACTACTCAGATCTCTTCGAAGCCACGTTCACCTTCCATCATTTGAAATAAAGGAGGATGGATATGTTCTACCTCCGGTTCTGCCTTCCGAAATCCGACATGCCATTTCGTCGGTGAAAAATCGAACAGCTCCAGGTCCGGGCAAGATAAAGATCAGGACACCGGAAGAATCTTCCGCCAATTCTCGTAAACACACTGACTCGGCTCTTCACACGTTACCTGTCTGAATGCGAGGTCCCTACTCAGTGGAAGACCAGCAAGACCGTGTTATTGTCCAAGAAGGGTGACCTACACGATATCGACAACTATCGCCCAATCTGCTTGCTGCCTGTCGTCTACAAGCTTTTCACTCGAGTCATCCTAAACAGGATTGACCGAACACTGGACGAAGGACAGCCATGTGAGCAAGCAGGGTTTCGAAAAGGATTTAGTACAATGGACCACATCCACAAGATAACGAGGCTCATTTAGGTATCGCGAGAGTACAAAAGACCGCCCTGTCCCACTTTCATCGATATGAAGAAAGCCTTTGACTCAAATGAGATAGAAACAGTCATGGAAGCCCTTGATAGTCAGGAAGTTTCTACTCAGCACACAAAAATTCTTGATGAACTTCACAAAAATTTCACAACCAAGATATCACCATTCTACGACGATATTATCATTGACGTCAAAAGAGGAGTTAGGCAAGGCGATGCCAACTCGCCAAAATTATTCACCGCCACCATCGAGAACGCCATGCGAACATTGGAATGGGATAATATGGGGAGTGAAAATCGATATTCGGCAATTACACCATCTTCGTTTTGCCGATGACATCGTCCTTATACCCTAGCACCAAACATTAGCCAAGCGGAACGTATGCTAGCGGCTTTTGATAAAGCCTATGGAAAGATTGGTCTCCGACTAAATCTCACAAAAACGATGTTCATGAGGAACGGATTGGTTTCTTATGCTAAATTCACGCTCAACGGAACCAATATCTCCGAATGTTGCAGTTATGTCTATCTAGGTCGGGAAAGCAATATGATGATCAACTTAGCTCTAGAGTTGAGCAGAAGGAAACGAGCGGCCTGGAGAGCTTTCAAGAGCATCGA
This sequence comes from Angiostrongylus vasorum, assembly GCA_018806985.1. Lineage (NCBI taxonomy): Eukaryota > Metazoa > Nematoda > Chromadorea > Rhabditida > Metastrongylidae > Angiostrongylus > Angiostrongylus vasorum. The sequence continues at coordinate 48,849 of JADANN010000135.1, read as the reverse complement.
GGATGTAGTGAAGAGAACAAAAAACACTCGATTCCGTGCCCACCTTTTTCGACTCGACGGTACTTCATGCGTTAACGTATGCGTCAGAAACCTGGTCTCTGCGTAAACAGGATGAAAGATCACTCAGCGTTATTGAACGCGCAGTCGAAAGGACGATGCTAGGGGTATTGCATTCTGTACGCCAAACAGTCGAAGATAAGGTGGGCCGGACAGGTAATCTGTATGAATGACAACCGATTGACAAGAGCCGTTAGTGACTGGATTCCTTGCGGTGTTAAACGGACTGTGGGAAGACCACCCACTCGATGGTCAGAGTTGTTCACGAAAAGCTTAGAAGAAAGATATGATGCTCGACGAGTCCCTAGAGCGAGCAGAACCCATTGGGCTACTCTTGCACGCGACAGAGAAGGATTGAAGAATTACTGGCGCCCGCTCAACTCACTCGACGTTCAACAGAACTACAAGTGGTACAGGTGACAGGTGATCGAAGAAAATCATTTGGTTTGGGATATCAGAGATGCTGGAACCTAGTATCGCAATGTAACCAAAGCGAATATTAACAACCATAATCAATAACCAAGACAATTTCGTTTCGTGTTGAAATTTGTGAAGGATGTATTTCCTATAAATGATTACAGAGTTGTTAACACAAAGTGCCTACTGTTCAGATTTGCATAGCAGCCATCTGGGATGACACCTAATTTCATGTAGGCCGTGCAAACAGTGGAACTCCGACATATTCGTAGAAAATGACAAAGATTGCCTCGTTTTTCATCAATAGCCGGTAAATTTTCGATAGCAGGACAGCTTGAGAGGTTTGGAACACGGCAGAATTATGGGTGAGACTTTACCCTATCGCTTTAAGGGTGCGTATGCTACTATTTTATTTTCATGTGACGCGACATCCTTTATTGTAGAGATCCCAGCGCTTTATGCATCCATTTCGTTTCCTGGTCTCCATCCATCACCCACGGAGGCCTTCAGGTGCGGATGCTATTTGAGGGTTTTGGGTCGTCTCCACATGTGTCGTCGAATTCACGAGGTTCTGACCTTATAACTGATCTTGATCCATTTTCATACTTGCGGTAGTTCATCTTGAGTTAATCTGTATAAACACAGACTTTTGGAGGGTTTCCAATCATCGGGCAAAGCGTGAATAGAAAGGAATACTTGTAGAGGCGAGTGCTCTTTTCTCTCGGTCTCACCAGCTAAGCGAATATAATATATACAATAATAAATAATAAAATAAAATAATAAAATAGAATAGTGAATAATAAAATAATAAAAATAAATAATAAAATAAAATAATAATAGCTATTAATTATCAAATTTTAATAGCATGCTATTCCACACCAGTTTTCGCACGACATTGAGGATGAATCAGATGTTAGCATGATTACCTTGAGAGACCGTTATTCTCAAGCATAGGAAACTCACTAAAGTATTGCGAAATTGCAATATGTTGCAATTCCTCATGTATGTCAATACAAAGTGAACGTCATCGATTCTCTCAAAACCCCCTTAACTTAAAGCACTTTTATGTTACCTTTAAACAGACTTTGTATAAGTAGTGTGTCCATGCTAACTGAGTAAGTATCGTTCGTTCGTCCATTGAACTACACAACAACTGCACGACCAGAGTTTCACCATTCTGTTGCGAGATCATCATCACTGCACAGAGATTCCATAAAGCGATATTACTTTAGGAAAGCTCTCAAATCTACCATGAAATTTTCAAGTTTTGGGAGAAATTATTTGATCGGAAACTCATATCGCTTCGAAAACAATTAACACTGACGAACTTGTTCCATATCACATAACGATGATGAGCATGTCAAACACTGAACTATTCAGACCACGTTAGAAGAGCATGCAAGTAATTACTGAAAATAGGACTTTTTTGCATACAGATTTTTTCACTGTGTGATAAAACGATTCACTTCAATTCTCTTCAGCGTTTATTATTAAATATGCATCAAGTAGAATTTTCCTTAATTACTATGCAGATTGGCAGATGTTAACAATGACTGTGCTTTAACTATACGTAGAAATGAATAACAATCAAAGTATATGTTACACGTTATCGTTACAGTGGAAGACACGCTGTTTAGTTTTGTTCATCAAACTCGGTTAATAAAACAGACGAACTTGGAACCCTTAGCAAAAATTGCAGCAAAACACTAAAGGAATGAGCTCTGAAGTTGCAGACATCTATCCATACATTTGAAAACGAAAAAAAAGTTACTAGATGATGTATAAGCAAGACAAAGTTGCACATTAAAACGCGAGTGGTGACCGCTTTTCTCGTTCTTGTCCATGTTGCTCTTCGAGAGCGGCCTGATCTCGTGGCAACGGTCCGATATCCATCAATTTTAGCTCGTTCAGATAGCAGGATGAGATTCGTCGATTGATCGGATTCACCTCTAATGCTTGTCTATTCACACCTAAAGCGATCTTTTTAGTTGTGATAGGCCTTTCCGTTTTGTATTTATTCGCGTCCTCATACAGCCAAAGGATTACAATTTAAATAGAGGACTTTTGAAGAAGAGTTCTATAAATGAATAAATGTTTTTTCCTAATTCAGAGCACTGTTCAAGAAGTAATGGACACTATCGGATCACCTATAACTCATAAGGGCCGAAAATATTTGTAGTCTTCCAAACATGCCTCTACTTATTCCGATGTTTGTCGGTTAAAGTAAAAGCCGCTGTGTGGCTTAGAATATGATTTCATTTCAAAGTCTTTCGTACAAAATTGTTTCGTTTCTACTTGTTAGGGTCTTGTCTACCGTGTAAGTGAAGAATAGCAATGAAATATTTGTTAAACAAACCAGAGGCATCGACCACCTTCGAAGTTGAATGCAGAGATAGGGATTTTCCTAAATAATGTCCATCGTTTTTGTTTGAAATAGCTCTTCTCACAAATCACATCGTGAAATATGCTTCTTTACTTTGTTATTTATGTCACAGTAAAAAACAGAAAAAAGTATTCTGGAATATTTTAGTAAAGTACTTGTATACTCGGATGCCCCCTCTTTAGTGAAAATGTGGGAACCAGCACAATTTTTTCTCACGTTTATCTTTCGTCCATCTGTCATCTGGTCTTCGTATTAGGTGACCAGCCCCCTCTGTGCTTCGCCATAATGTGAAGATTAACACCATAGTGATCTTCATTTTTTTGTAGTTGAAGACGATGTATTATTCTGGGTCCCGAAGATGTTTCGCATTCGAAGACCTGTGCTAGACATTCCAACTAGACGTTGTGAGTGCCGGTTAAATTTTAAAAGATATCGTCTAGGTGATCTGTGGACGTTCAAGGGGTATTGACGTGGATGAGAAATCACTTGAAGTCTTTGCTGCATAACAAAGGGCTAGCAGGACTGTCGATTACAAAAAGGAGTTTCTGGTCTGTTTGGTGGTCAGTGTTTCCTTGAGAAGTCCGAATGCGGCCCAAAATCTTCTTCTCCTTTTGTCTAATTCCTCCTTAATGCTATTCTCTATGACCGTTGTTGTCCAAGGCACATGTATGAGGAAGTCTTCGTAATTAGGGAACCGTCGATTTCAATTTGTTAGCCTTCATACCATGCGTTCTTCGTAGACTGGGTTTTCGTCTTATTTATGCGCAGCCCAATTTTTTTTCTGACTCGTTTGGCTTATTTGGTATCATCTCGGCTTCGCAGAAGAACACATCGCAGATCGAGGTGTCGACGAAGATTTGATGGGAATTTCCCACTCGTGTGTATACCCTCCTCGTCCCAATCGAGTGACTTCATTATCCACCGTAGTGCGAAAGGAAATAGTTATGGCGAGATAGTGTCGTCCTGTCGAACCTCTGTTATTGCGGGCGGGTAGGCTTCGTACATAGAACTGGTCCACTCTTTGGCCAACGAGTGCTGATAGGATTGTATTTTTCTCAAGTTTTCTCAAGTCAAAAGTTTCTTCGTAGTTCTTCTTCACTTTTAGAGCGATCACAGAGAATTTGATTCGACTAGCTGTTTCAAGAAGAGAGTTAAAATTGGCGTCTGAAGAGACCTTTCTGGCATTATAAGTTCAGAGCGAGAAGCATTCTCTATGGCGTGTCGTGGGCACGTTCCGCTGTTCAGTCTTCAATGATGTCCTGTGCAACGCGAGATTTCATCGTCTTTCACCGGTTGTTCAACCTCTAAACATCGTTGACGAGATCGCCTTTCGTGCGTGCTACGAGGGTGGAGCTTTGTTGATTTAGCCAATGTGGTATCCTGAAGTCGCCAGATCAGCCTAGCCTATGCCTTCCTTAAGTCGTCACCATCCTAGGCAGTCACTGCCATTCTGCATTAGAGGAAGCGTTACCACCGTATGACTCCTTCGATACCAGGACGGTGATCATTCATAGTATTGGTTAACTCTTAGTGGGGTTCCAGATAGAATGCTCAGGTTACTCAACTTGGGAGAGCTTGCTGAGGGAATAAACCTCCAGCTATAAATTGCATTCTGATAGCCAGGAACACCGCCCAGCAACGATGCGGTAGAAAACCCTTAGGTGACTCAAAGATTCGAAAATTATACGTTAAGAAAATGCATGGTAAGATTATATGTAGTATCAAGCTGTTTCTTCCAGTTTCGAATGCTTTATGCTTATTATCTCTACGCGACGTTAACAAATAATGACGATTTGCATTGCTTCTAATGCATGCGTGCTCGAAGAGAAAGGGCACTACTCAGATTTGAATCAACATCACTAGAATCATACCGAATCCTAATAATTCGAATGAAATCGAATAAAATCCACATGTCTTCACAAATGAGGAGATCTTCTTAATCTATCAAAGTGGAATTTCGATTTTTTAGAACTCTCAGCACCAATTGTCCTCAAATTTCTTGCAGAGGCTTTGTCTTTCGACAAAACGACTGACTAGTTAGGATTTCGTAAAAGGGCTCGACACGACGGTGTTCTCCATTTTCCCCCCAATTCATCGTCGGCGACAATTTTGCAACGTCGTTGTTCCCATTAAAAACTTAGTTAAAACAGAAAGCTAAGATTTAAACAAGGTTAAAACTGAAGGAATACTTCAAATCAACCGTTGATGTAAATATTTCATTATATCGAAGTCTCCTTTTTTATCAAGCTCTCATCTTCTTACTCATCCATCCATTGATGAAACTGTCCACAACTATAAAAAAGCTGCCGATGGATTTTCGAATTTTGTATGTCATATTACAAAAACGACTCACTTAATGGCGGTAATATGATCAACGATTTTTTGTCTGTGCCTTGTGGGAGCGATCGGAATGACAGATACTCGAGATGCTCTCCTGGAAACGTTAGAACATTAATTCCATCCTTTTTGTTCTTACGATGGGCTCCAATGGCAAGCGTAATTCAGTGGTTAGAGGTGCAGTGCAAAACACATTGGATCGGTTAACTATTCGATCCCACGCCCTAAGCAACGGAAGCCAATTGTCACAACTATGGGAGGGAAACGCGGCGAAACGTCAGCCAGTATTGAATCAATCTAGTTATTGGCAACCTCCTATCTGCTCAAGAATAAAACACTGACTGTTTTGGTTATTTATTATCTTCTTTATAAATGGGAATCCTTGGATAGTCTTGGTCCTGCTTTCCCAGATCTTCATCACATGTGGCCTCCAGCGCAGCGTGTATCAATTGGGTAAAGAGAGGCGATCCCAAATGACGCCACTACGGACCTTCTTAGCATAGAGCGATGGAGGCTTCTTTCCCTCTTAGCAACTTCGAACTGAAGGTCGTACATGTGTTGAACGGTGTGACTACTGCTGAATTACTGCCGCGCTAACGTAATATTTCGATTCAATAAGAAATGGTCGTTTGTCATTTAAGTTGCCCTTTTTCGCGTAAAAATACTTCTTGCATTGACTCTAAAATGTACTCACTTGCTTGATCGTTTTTTGAGCTTCATATGTAGGCGATAGATGATGAAAAGAATCATTGGTGCTAGAATAACGTTGAACACAATAATAACAATAAAAAATGGCGTCCATTTCGTGTCTTGACTACAACAGACTCTTAAGTTATAAATGATCTTTATTAGTTTAAAAAGATCGAATAAAACATTTTTAATGAAACTATACACATTTGATGATGCGTATTATCAATGTCAATAATCCTTTCGCGTCGTAGATAATTGCGAAGGCAACATTGAAGAAATTCGGAAAGCTATTGTGAGTGAATCCAGAACAAGGAAGACAAAAGCTGGTTAGCTTGAAAACGTCAGCACCAGGAAAAAGATGACATTCGAATAATCAAAAGCATGAAAGAAAGAGAGGAAAAAGTATCGAGATAGTCAATCTCAATCGATCAGCTGTCATTAAAAACGGTCTTAGTAAAAAGTTTCCTTAGAATTGCTTGTGATGCAATTCGTTATATCTGAGATCGAATGTGCTCCTGGAAAGTATCTACATCCGAATATCATGTTCATTTAGATTATGGCACTATTATCATTATTATCATTATCCTCTCAACGGTTTATCGCCTTATCGTGGCTGGCAGGTTTTCTTGGGTGTCGAACTGCGATGTGCAGCAGGGGGGGAATCGCCTCCCCCGGGCAAGGTCTCCCAAGCTGAGAAGGAGTCCGGCGTTTCCATCAGGAAGCCCAGCTAAGAGTGAGCCAAGACCGGGATCCAACACCGCCCTGGTATCGAACTAGTCGCATAGTGACAAATCTTCCTCTGATCCACCAGGACGGCGACAGCCCGGGGTGGTGACGAGCTGGGGGCAGAATTAAGCGTAGCTGACCTCGGGACTACAGGGAACCACAATGGCCAAACCAGCAAAAGTAAAAAAACATGGAGGTTATGCCGGGTTTCAGCAACCAGTGAGGGCGGGCGATCCAAGTGTGCAAGTGTCAAATTATCATTGTTATTGCTATTATTTATTGGCATTAACTGTTGTCATTATTAATATTAACGATTAAAACCACATTGATGCCGAGATATTTACAAATATCTGAACCCTATTTGAGCTTCAAACTTAAGCCGGAGATTGTATTCACCGGTGTTATCCGGGTGCCTTTACCGATGCTTACGGGTTATCCTGCTTTGCTTTGCCTTTCTCTCAGCTAATTTTTCTTTCGCCCTAACGGTGCTGTCAAGAGTCATCCATCACCGGGAATATCTCAGCGACATTGCAGTTGTATTTTACAGAATTCCGTTCTATAAAAAATACCCCCTTTTTAACTTTTTTTTTACAAGATATGCCTTTCATATCTACTCTGCGGATTCTAGGATTTCTCGCACTCGATTTTCTTCCTCATATTCATCATCCACAAAGGTCTTCCAAGTTTTTACTTGTGGCTTCGTCTGCTGTTTGAGCACTTCTCTTTCATCACGAATTACCTTGAATGGTTGATACTCCTTGGAGGGGTCCTGAGATAGCCACGCTAGATCGTGCTCATTTGGATTACAGAGAGTGAACTTTTCCATGACAAGTCTACTACCATTTTTGCCAACCCGGATGCATGAAAGGCTTGATAAGCCTGGCGCGCGATCAAACCAGCACGGTGCTCGTGAAGATTGGCACCACTACCATTGTACTACCCGCCTCCTATAAAAAAATAGTAGGCAGCAAAAAAATAGTGAAACAGGTCGATTTGTTATTATTAGAAAAGCAAAGCTGTCAGTGTTGATCAATCCCTGAGGGATCCGCCAGGCATTCGACTTCATTAAGCACCTTAGAGGTTATTGAATACATACATGGCCTATACAGTGAATCACGGTGGCCTCGCGATGTATCGAGCTACTAGTGCTGCTATCCTCCCTGACTTCGTCTTCTCGATGTGGCGTCTTCGTCGGTATTTTGCACTATTTCCTCCTTCGACAGGCGCTCCACTGAGGAAAATCCAACTCGACACGCAGACGCCACATCGAGAAGACGAACAACTGTGGACCATCGACTCGGACCATCAACTCTGATAAAGATGAAGGCATCAAAACCTCAGCCAAATAAATTTATTTGTCAGCCTCGTGTTAGCTTAACAATCCAAAAAAGCTATCCATTGTTACTACCGAAGTTAAATGACGGTCGGTTCGAGAATTATTGTTTCACTATTATTATTATTATTATTATTATTATTATTATTATTATTATTATCATCATCATTATTATTAATCGTTATTTATTATTACTATTATTACTATTATTATTAATAACTATTATTACTAGTATTATTATTGCTTGTAGCGCAGTGGTTAAAGCTGCGTTGAAATGAAAAAAAGGGTATGAAAAATGTGGTAGACATATCCCCTAAAATTATCAAATGAGAATCGATGGTAAGATTCGGATCACAACAACGCTACATGATATGCTCGCTGACATCAATAGACTGTTGAACAGAACCCCTCAGCATGATTACCACAGTTGTCGACTCTCCGTTTCAGATGTATAGTAGTGAAAAGTATTGGTAATAATAGATCGATGCTAAATAAAACACGAGATTTTTAATATAGTATATCTACGGGAATATCTTCGAATCGATTTAGTTGCCTTATCTTGGCGGCAGAGTGCTAACTATTGTCGAACTGCAGTGATAAAGAAAATAGATGAAGTTTAGCATCAGTTGGCTAGCCGAAACTGTCAAGAAATTCAATATTTCGAGCCGCCGACTTAGCTGAGAGCAAAGCTATTTTATAGCACAGCTCCGTCTGTGCTAGCAATTGCCACCTTAACTCCAAGAACAATAAAACAAAGGAAAGCTTCGTATAAAAAGTATGTCCTTTCTCTGTCTCGAACATGCGAAACACGTTTGAAATGTCATAAAGGCGATGAGAAATTTCACTTTCCTGTAGTCAAGTTACTTCATAATTTAACGGTTCATTGATTGCGAAAGTAGCTTAACATGACTATGCCTGATGTTTGTTTTTTATTTAATCAGTTTTTAGTAGTCCGGTCCCTCAATATCAGGAACCCTTAAGGCCTTACGTAGTGTAATCTCAACAGTTCATTTGTAACAACAGAAATTTTCTGCAAACCTTATCAATCTGAAGGACGCCAACGCGTTTCCACTAATCATGTTTGAACTCTTGAGAAAAAATATTATCACACCATGGATGAAAGATGTGGCTGCAAATTGGAGTGGATTCGTCGACAGCAGTAAATTGACTTCTGTTGCGCACTGCTCATCGTGGTTGAATACAGTTTTTTATAAGATCCACCGTCACATATAGTGCATATTCCAGCAGTTCTTTCATTTGATACGTTTTCTCGCACCAATCATCAACGGAACTATTCAGGTTTGACTGCTGCTTAAGGGTTTTGGCCGTCATCATGAATGTTGTTGAATGCTTGTCAAGCCGACTTTCCTTGAAGCTCTGGAATAACCAGGGTAGGGTTTTACTAGATCTTCATCAACAACAATTTGGATTGGAGAGCGCTTCATTTTCGACAGGTCTGACGAGAGTTTCCTGACCTCTGCTGGACAGGTGCAGTATGAGATCGAGCCAGGTGACTTACGATCAATTTCGCTAAAAGTATTCAAAAAGAATTAGCTTTATATAAAGTAGGCCACAAATCAATACAACGACTAGTAAAATCTCCACTATTTACTAAGGCATACAACAATTAAGAAAGTGGAGAAATCGAGCTTATCACCCCCTACTATTGAAAACCGTCCCTCATTTCATATAGTGATGTAAATTGCAGATGGTGGCTGCTATGGTATTCCCAGCTTTTAAAAAGAAACTCGTTTAAGTTTCAAATTTTCTTAGAACGGGTACTATTTTGTTCGTGAAGACTTTGCAAATGAGTTCTTTTTAAAAGTAGAATGCTTTTGGTGCAAATGATTTCCGCTCAGAATAGAATTAATTTCCGTCCACTAATAGACGTAAGTACACTTTTTTCTTCTCTTCTCAAATACTTTATGACCCGCACGTCTCCGGTTTTCTAATCGCCGAAAGAAAGAAAAATATAATACACTCATATTTATATTTGTTTAGTCTTTTATCTCAACGTCATTTATCGCTGACCAGTCTCACGTAATGTCGTGAAGTATGGTATAAATCCAGTTGCATTTCTATTAAATTGTAATTTCTTTGTAACTAGTTATTAAGGCATGTAAGCCCTTGCTGATCACGTTTTCCACCATTCGAACTTTTTTTTAGGTCAAGTCGCATAGGGATACAAGAGAATAGATAATGAATTCACTTTAGTAAATAATCTCTGAATAGTTTCTATTTCCTACACTATAGTATATCCTTTCTATAAGCTATCCCTTCGCTTTCTGACGAATTTTCTTGTAAGCCTTTGAATCGCTTCTGATGAACTTTATAATAACGCGGCTTCTTGTATATCGTCTTATCTGAGGTACTTCTCCGCATGTGTTATGTCTTGTTCTGAAGCGGTCCTATCAGCTTTCACAAACGGGGGAACACTCTAGAATCCCGCTTTGACCATTGTCTTTAGTTCGTTCTTCAAAACTTCGTCAATAGAAGAGGAATATAAGAGACAACACCATTCCAGCCATGATTTCGCTCAAAATTTTGCTGTCTCGCTTAGCTGGTTCACTTAGTTAGCTTGCTCAAGTTGTATTTCTTACCCTTCTGGATGTTGTCAGAACGTTGACATTGTACTGTTATTATTTTCATAAACGCTTGGAACCCAAGCTTGATAGTGTGCTCTGTAGCAACATCAAGAAGTCCCGGGTGGCAAGCTTGTGCAACGTTGAGCACTCTACATCGATCTAGTGACTTCTCGGTGCCGACGACTGACTCGAAAACCAATATTCCACTGACCAACTGGCACACTTATCCCTCTATTTTTTAATCGATTTGGAGTAGTGAGTAACTAATGTCGTTTTAGGATTTCGATTTTTCGTAGATTTGGCACCAAAATCCCCAAATCTGTCAGCCGGAATCTCCCAAATAAGTACATTAGATTCAAATTTTACGCCCTAGATGACGAACGACGATCACCGTTCACATTTCTAAAACTTATTCGATGTTTCTACTGCTTCCGATACTTGTATCTGATTCGGACTAAACCCTAATTCGCACATTTTGCTTTGCAACTTGAGGGAGGTGAATGAAATATTCCGAAATACCCTGTGCCACCTTAACGTCGAGTTACATCGGTGGCAAGATAACAAAGCATATCATTATTTAACCTATTTACTAAAAAAGACTAGGTATCTGATGCTTAACTTTTTTCTTTCAAGGTTTTAATAAAAATCACTGTGCCAAAAAATTATGGTACATAAAGTACAAAGGGTAGAGACATCGATGTTAGTCAATCTGTGAAAGGTATGTGGTGAATTCTAGTTAATGCGTATCATAGCAGAGGTGATTGAATGCATACAATCAATTGCGAGCGTTCAATGAATACATTAGGACAGTGTTGTTTTATTCTCTCAGACAAGATTGGTACTAATTTGGCAATCTCGGAACGATGGCGACCTCTTGTTAGCTCCAGTAGCGATAAATGCAGACAACTACGTGTGTATGGCAAGGCCTCCTTAGCAATGCGCTGCGCACTCAATAGTGGTAATTACTACCTAAAAAAAGTCGAAAGTGACAGAGAAAGCGTCGATTCTGATTGTAACCTAACTCATGTTCCGACTCTTCAAAGTGGGACTCTGAGAGTGGGTGTAACAAAGGAGATTTTTCCACCCGAATATAATCCATTATGAGTGGATAAATTAGGAAGTGCAATTCGCAATTCACAGGTCTACAGTTTAATTCAAAAAATAATGTAAATTTTATAGAAGAGGTCATTAAAAATTGAGTTCACGAACGAACGCAGTTAGAAATGGAGTGCAGTACTCTCCCCGGCCACTACAACCAAGTTTCCCATCTTCTCAGCGTCATCAAACTGGTAGTTGTGCGAAAAAAGCCTATTGATCCACGAAAGCCGGTTACTAGTAGTGGTGGAAACTTCAGAATGTTCTAACAGAGCTAGTCCTGAGATTGCAGAGTGGATCAACAAGACCAGCTTTCAACGACATCAGTGAGGAACAGAAGTCCGTAAGTGACCGCCCAGCCATCGTGTAAATTGATGACCTTCTTATGTAACGAGGCGAGAAAACAAAGGACATTAAAGAATGCGTGAATAAGCATAATATGTGAAGACAGTTCGTAGAAAGAAGGATAAAGTGCTCCGTGTTCATCAATCCCTAAGGGAGGTACCACACATCTAACTTCATCAAGTGTCGTTAGAGTTCAATGAATGGATAGATGGGTGTACAACCAGTTTCTGTGACGAACAGAGGCATCATATAAGCACTGATATTCTTTCAAAGATGTCTGGTACAAAATTGCCGAACTCGGTACTACAATTTTTCACGGCAGGGCACTAAGTATAGTATAACCATAATGATGCTGATATTTGCAAAACTTCTGACCGCCGCTGTCTGCTGTGGGGATCGAATACGCTCGAAAAACCTTTCCCGGGGGACTGACATGTTCACCACCACATCACGCGGCTCTTTCGTTTCGCCTTTCTTTCGAGTTTTAAAAATATCTCAGCATCATTTTGGTTGTATTTCACATAATACTATATCGTGAAAAAATGTAGTAGGCACTATATAAAAAATTCAACATTATCTCAGCATCATTGTGATTGTTAGTTTTGTTCCGACGGGCTGTGTTCATTAGAAGACATCTGACCAGCGACAATTTAAAAGTGGTCGATCTCGTTGGTCTAACTTACTAGGTAAGCTATAGCTTGTAGACATGTCATAGAAAAGATGCTATTTTGTGTTAATAATAACGTTTTACTTTTTATTTTCTGCCTTCTATAATTTTTATAGCAGGTTATTACGCGAAATACAACCACAAGATTGCTGAGAGATTTGCAAAACTCCGGACCGCAGGTGTTTGCGGTGGGGAACGAACCCGTTATTGTCCTTTCCGGGGAGTAACGCGTTCACCACCACACCATGCGGGTCCTTCGCTTCGCCTGTCTCTCAGCTAGTTTTCAATCGATCATTGCCATCAGCAATCACGCTTCAACGGGATTGATCTGGGCAGCCAAAATCGGCCTTGAACCCAGTTAAGCTGAGGCTGTAGTTGAATTCACAATGTTTTGCTTTTTATTTTCTAAATTCTATAGTTTTTTATGACAGGGTGTTAAGCGAAATACAACCGATGTGGGCTCCCCAGACCAATCCCGTTGACAGGTGACTGCTGACGGCTCTGATCGATAGAACTAGCTGAGAGACAGGCGAAACGAGGGACCCGCATGGTGTGGTGGTGAACGCGTTAGCCCCCGGAAAGGACAGTAGCGCGTTCATTCCCCACCGCAGACACCGGCGGTCCGGAGCTTTGCAAATATCTCAAGAATATTGTGTTGTACTAATAATAACAATTTTGATGACTGGTCTTTCTCGTGCGGAACCCAACGATTCTTGCGTTCGATCCACTTCGTCGCACCTGCCATTCACGAAACTCTTCGAAGCTCTGCTTTTGAAGGATTTTCGTCATCATTGCGAATGTCTTTGAGTGCTGGTTGAACCGATGCTTTCTGGAGTACTGAGACAGCCTAGCTGGAGGCTCTCGCATGGATTTTGGAGTGAGTTGAGCCCAGATCAGCGTGGCACCAATTTCAAGACTCCGGCGGGATGACAAGCTTGGTGAGTCTGGACGCTGTCATGCCAGCACCGTGCTCGTGATTAAAGACGTCACCACTACTGCGGTAGTCTCCCACTAATAATAACTACAGACAATATAATATCGCCTGTGTTTTACAGGCATTAGGTAGAAGACAGCATTCGTTTTTGTGACTCATAAGAGCTGCTTAGTGGTTTCCGCTCTATCAATGCAAGGGGCACCAAGTTCTGCCGTAGTGGCCTGAGCATGTTCGTGGTAAATTTTCGAGTACCCCCCAGAGTAGACGTAGGACTAATTTGTTAGAGAGAACCCGTAGATGAATTCGACGTATTTAGCCATTTAAATTAAAGGCCGGAATACTAACGATTCAATTCGCATAAGTACAGAGATCTGAACGGTGTACGATAGGTAAAGGTGAATCAGGCGAACCGGAGTCGCGCTTGACTCCTCATATGATGCGTGATTGCCGCGCTTTGTGCATCACGGCTAAACGGCTCAAGAATCTTTGAGTAATGAAACCATACTAAGCTTGTTAAACAAATTTTCACTTAGCCTTACTGTAAAGAAGAAGATTTCCTGATTCACGTATATTAGTTTTATGGTCAGGCTAAATTTCTTAGTTTGGAGCAAATATGCAGTTTAAATTTAAACCCAAAGTACCTTTCGAGTTTTGGAATATAGAAAATGAGTGTCAAAGTTCAGTGTCCAGAGTAAAAAAAGCGTGCCTATTCAGTTGAAAAAGCGTGGTTTAACAATGAGGGCTATTCACATACAAATAGAATTCGTCACAAGATGTCAACGGATTATTTCCCTTGTTGTTAGTTGAGGTGGTCAACATATTTGAATAGAATCCCAAAAACTACTATGAAAATGTGTCTAGAGTTTTATGCAGCAAGTATGATGAGTTAGATAGATAGGACAAGATGTGGTCAATTCTTAGTTACGGGCGTCTAAAATTGCACACCAACGATTAGATTTCTTCAATAGTAGAGCGTGTAGAAGGTGTAATTCACCGTACCTAACGTATTTCATTTCTAAATGTCCTAGAACAACACTTTGATTGTACTGATATGGCAAAGTTTTAGAGGTGATTCTAATTGAATGAGCCGTTTGTCTTACACAGTTTTTCGTTTCACAGCTCAAATGCACACCTTAGTATGCAAACCAACGCTTACTGCACAAGAGCTCTAGCAGATTGTTATCGTAAATGTGCAATGATATTACGCCATTCCTAATAATCCCTAACTATTTGAACATAGAACGAAGTATACTACTCTGGATAAGTCCGAATAAAATTCAGCTCACGAGATGGTTATGGTACGATGGTAGTAGGGTTAAAGTAGCTGGTTGTTTGGCTAGGCAAACCACATTCTTTGTTCAACAACGACACATAGAAAATGAAATGCTTTTATAAGACCTGTCGAAGAACTGATAAACTCAGAACTTCGTGTTCACCTCCGGCATAATTTCTCGGTAGTTCAATAGCAAACTGAGGCATAGGTTGACACCTCAATGGTATTACTCGGTGCAGACCAAATTCTAGAATTCAAACAACAAGAATTTAGCAAAACTAAAAAAGTTATTGCTAAGAATTTTGCTAAGCTTTTCACTAACGTAACATAACCATTCTGATTGTATATGAAACAGTTTAAATGTCTTGAAATGCTCATCCCAAGCAGACGTCCTCCCAATTTATATTTTATCACAAACACCTATTCATCTCTTTACAAGCATCTCAGTGCTTATTATGAAGTGCATAAAGAATTATCAGCTGAAAGAAAGAATTAGTAAACCTAAATAGAGTGTAATTAATTGCTCATTCTCAATTCACACGAATATTCACAAATAAGAAATCAAATGTTCAACATTGTTTACCTTTCGAAGCAAGTTCTGCCGAGTGAAAATGAGGATTTTAAAGTGCTTTTAAACATGTTAACTAGTAATTATAGACCAATTCATTATATATGAAAAGGGCACATGTGGCGCAGTGGTCGGAGGCGCCCTGCAACACACACGTAGAACCGATCCCCCGCGCCCATGGTCCACCAACCCTTCCACCCTTCCGGGCTCGGCAAATTGGTACCAGACTTGTCTGGGAGGATAGCAGCACTTGCTCGATACATCGGTAAGCCGCCGCGCGTCATAGTAAAGGGATAGTAAAAAATAGAGTATGCATTCAATCACCTCCAAACGATGCTTAATTAAGTCGAATGCATACCTCAGGGATGGATCAACGTCGAGAGCTTTATCCTTCATCCTTCTATAGGCCAATTCATGATGAATTCTTTTTATTGCCATAAAAAAGTTCCCGTGGATAGTTTTCTACCTCATCGCGGTAAGGCGTTCTTCTTAGAAATAAACATCGTGAAATACCAAGTCGTTCATCTTACTGCTAAGATTGTCCATTCAAGAATGAGAAAGACATCTATATTCGGCATCTCTAAGAGTAAATCAATGCCAGGAAGAGTCATACCTTCCGTTGATTCGAAAAAAGATTTTCTATGATGAGAAAGTGTTCGGTGCCCTCGCTTGGCTGTTTCGGAGCAAAATATCATTGAAGTGGAAAATATTCTGTGGGTCACACGATTCGTTAAGACGAAAAATCGAATTAACCAAGTAAAACAGGAACCCTTATTACGTGAAAAGGAAAGGATGCCCGTATAACAAGCACCATACCAAGGATGTAATGAAACGTGACCGAAAAAATATGATGGCGAAAAGGATTTCGATGCACTGGGGGTGAGAAAAAAGAAATGAGATCGATATAAAGCCAAATACGATACGATAATATATTCACGGCTAAAAGGCTCGATAATTCAATAAGTGGTACATGTGATTGGTTGACAATGAGGTGACCTTTTGCTTACAGCGTTTAGTACAACCATTAGCAGGGATAGTTGAGAGTTAATGCAAAAGCGTTACTTCACACTCACTATAGTTTCAAGACAGATAGTCGTAAATCTTCGTGACGGGGTTCAAGCAGGTGGATAAGAAATTAGCCGTAGTACCAAGACGTTTGTAAGCTTCTCTCAACACATAGCGAATCCTAATGAATGTTTGCTGTCTATTCCTCATCGGACTGACTTCTACTTCCTACCCTTTTGTGTGAAGCAGATTGTTTGCATACGCATTGCACTGCTTATGAATGCCGTTCAAAGTGTCTCCTTATGTAAATAAGGAGATGCATGGAATATCGTGCTCAACAGATAAGTGCCTGCTTAATATCCTTACTCTTATAGAGCACATTAAACTATCTATGAGTCTACTTGGCCACAGTGATCGGAAGGCTAGCTACGAGTATGATTAGTCAGAAGGAGTGGACATAATGATGTGTAGTCATGTAGTTACTAAAACGCCGTCAACAGAGTAGCACTAGGTCAGACAAGTGAGACCACGTCTACGACAACCGCTAGGACTTATATAATTACATAAACAGAATTACCGTTCTCTCATACTGTGACGGAGCCAATGCTGTAGAAATAGGAACGAAGGGTGTGACTATCTGTGATTTCTACTCCGATCGCTTTAACGACCACTTCTGCATATGTTCATAGTGTCTCAAGCAGGATGAGTGAAGAATCTACGTCTAGGACACATCAAGTTCAGACATTCTACGAAATCTCTCAATTAATGTATCGCAAAAATGGGGTGCTGTTATGTCTGATTTTCATCGAGTTCAAGAAGTTCTTCCATGCGAGTGGACAAGAATAGATATTCACTCTTCTCATAATCATGGTGCTCCCTCAGATACAGAGAGATCCTTAGCGAGCTCTGTATATGGTCAACAAAAACGTCGCTTATGGGCACAGCTATTTTTTATTTGAGCAGAGAAGTAGATGTGATGAAGAAATCTAGGAGAGAGTTCAACAGGTGAAAGCGATCTGCTCAACGAGCTAGAAAAGAACAGCGAATTATGGTAATGAAAGCGGATAACACTTGGCACTCTGATCATCCCTGTCCTACATCGTTCTCACTTCCAACAGAATTTGAGCATTAGGGATTTGGAACGCAATGTATGAGGATGAACCTTCAGCCAGTCACTTTCAAAGCGCCGCGAAGGAACAAGATCACACAGTCTAAAACGGCAAGATCTCAAAACTCAGATCGGCTGCAAATATCGCTTGTTTTAAGGACCATAGTTGAATATGAGTCGTCAGCGATTGTCTTTAGCACGATATCGATAGGCCAAGAGGAAGACCAGCAATGGAATAGCCATGCTTCTCAGATGCCCTGATGAAAAGTGAAATGATGACAGCGCATCAGCAATAAACTTTGGTTAGAGACACAAGCGAATGAACGTCTTATGGTAGCCGTTGTTATGTGAAAGGTTTAAAAAAATTTCGATTCATTAACAAGAGAAGTAGTGGATATTCTTAATCGTAGAACAACACTATGGAAGGGATAGAGTTGAGTCTTCACCACGACACTGAAGCGTATGCGTGTCGAAAACGTTCGGCATGGTGCGATTGGGAGCGCGCTCTTTTGTGAGACATGAAAGAATAGTGTAAATACCTATTATTTCTGCTTGTTAACAGGTGAAAATTCTACGACTTGCGTTTTTCATAGCCGTGAATAAATTCTGATTTGGAATGTAGTGGTTGGCATGGAAAGAAAGTCCTCGAAAATATGAATGAGATAGAGAACCGTCTCGGATATCGTGAGCATATGATACTGAAACTTCAATAGCGTGACAAAGCAACTTCAACGCAAGCATGCCTAAGTTATTTCTGTCGGAAACAAAGAACATCTCCAAACAAGATGAAGCATGGTGTTATACAAATGATGAATCCCGTGAAACTGTTGTGTTAGCAGATTTTCATCCCCATTCAAAACAAATCATCCTCCAGCCCTCGAGTTCTACTTATAGGGGAAAGAATGGAACGATTAATACAGTGGAAAATTTAACGGCATCTAATTTATGACTTCAAACAGTCCACAAATCAAGTCAATTCGAACAAATAAAGAGTTGGTTACCTTCTAATGAAATTCATCACGCTTTCTGGTGAATAAAAACGAACTTAATTGCGGAAAAAAGTCGATAATCTTACGTTCTTTTATAACGGGCTGTTTAGAACTTGTTGAATTACTAATTACTTTTTTGTTTATAAAGCAACTCGGCTACGCTGACCTCGGGATTCTAGGAACCACAATAGCTTAACTAGCAAGTCTCCGAGAAATGGAGATTATGCTGGGGCCGCACAACCAGTGAGGACTGGCCATTCAAGTATCAAGTATCAAGTAAGTAACAACGACACTAAACTATAAATGAGCGGCTAGGGTGAAGAGAGAAGTTGCGAGTAGATAAAAGAGTACATCACTAGAAATGAACATCCAAGCTCTAGAAATTTGATGAGATAAACCTGCATACATAGATACTTAGATAGCCCTTCTTCACATGTCAAGGCGTGCTGTTTCCTTCGGCGCTCTTGCTTGGTTCGCTGTTTCACAACCGTTATCCATGGAGTTGTTCATATTAATGAGTTAAGTTTGAAATTCCTTCTTGCCTCTGTGACACGTCGAAATGTGGCCGATAGTTTTCTGTGACGTCCAGTGATGGCAGTATGGAATTTTCAGTAACTCACTGAATGCAGTCGCTTGACATTGTAAACCAGCGACACCACGTCACCACTACTAAAACAGGGAACGGCCACCACATAACGTGCATGATCACAGCGATAGAGTACCGTAATATCAATAAAGCAAATTTGGACACCTTAACCCCAAACGGTTCCACAGGAGCTAACTGAGGAAATCTCAGGCGATTCTGGTGTAAGCGATCAACATAAACGTGTTACAGGCGCTATGTGACTCATATGCTGAAAAATAATGACCGTTTCCAGCTTTAAATCCATTTATCTAATCTCAGCTCGTAGTGGAATTTATTAATCTTAATAAAAACCATTAGACTTAGAATCTTTGGCTATAGAATAGACGCTGTCACGCTTTCCACGTTGAAGTTCTGTTTCTCTGGAGCCCGCGACATATATTCCCTTTCACTTTACTCCTTAAAGCTGGTATCTCGAATATGAAGGCAAATAGAGAAATGAAATTTTGTCCAAAGCAACACGATGTTCCTACCGATGTACCGCCTTTGTTTGAAACAGATGCTCTTTCATCGGAAGTTGTATTTCATGTGACCTAATCTAGTATGACTGAAGTGAATTCGGTGATAAAGTCGATAAAGTCGTAAATTCGATAAACATGAATGACAGATGAGAACAATGGATAAGTACAGAAATTAATTAATCTCCCTGGCAGAAATGTGCTTACTTTCCTCGAACTTTCGGAGGATTTCTAGAGGCCGACATTCCCCTTGATGCTTAACTTATAACACTATCAGATATTTGAAAGTTTGCTCTGCAAGGAAATTAAAAAGTAGAGACTGGTAAATGGATTTATTCGACTAACGTTTCGACGCCTTCGTTGTCATCGCCTCAGACGAAGAAGAAAGTGTCGGAACGATAGCCCAATAAATCTATTTATCAACCTCGTGTTAGCTTAATAATCCAAGAAAGTAGTGAATATCACTTCCGAGGTTGGATGACTGTGGGTTTGAAAATTAAAAGTGGAGAATGTATAGCACATTTCACGTATGTCGCTGAAATCGATAAGCCCGAGAATTCTGCAATGTCTGTGATTTGTTGTTGTCCTCCTTGGTTTGAGAAAGAAATTGACGTTGCTTGTGATATTCTGACGCGAAAATCAACCGAATGTAGGACGAGATGAAAGTGTTGTGAATCAGTGGCGATTATGAGTGATCGCATGCATATGGGGGCCTGTTGTTTCCGAAAATACCAATACCTTCCGCTGAGATGGTGAAGTTGACGTCAAGCCAAGTCGTCTAGTTGACGTCCTTCAGTCCCTAATTGTTTCTACTCTATGCAAAGGCCTCATAATCGGCATTGCTGATTCAGACGACGATTGGTTGCTTGTTGATGAATGTGAATATTCAAAATATCTCATTAAATATTAATTGATTGCTAGAACGACCGTATGTGCAAAGTATAAATATGGTATAACTACATGGTTATTGGTAATTCCCACCACCTGCTCTCTATTGTCTCAAGCTCGCACCGAATCAAAAAGCTCAATAAGCTGCTCTCCGCGGTGTGAAATTCGCTGGACGAAGAGTATTTGTCAACATACAGGATGCTCACGTGCCCAAGAAGGCTATCGAAGAAAGATGTTGTTTCTTTGAGGTCCGTTCGCTATAAAACACTAATGAAGAACTATGAATCATTCCAGTTTTTCCAAAAGAAAAAAAGTGCTTAGCGACTAGTTAAGTAAATGCAGGAAGTACTAAAATAATAAAATTGTGATTTTAAGAATTTGTGAAGTTCTCTAACCGCACTGAGACAAGGTTCGATGTCTACTGACAATGACTCGATTTTTAAGATTGCCTGAAAAGGCCAAGCTATTTGAATCTGCGAATAAGCACAACATTGCTGAAATAAGAAAGACGAAGGGCTACAGTTTTTTATCGAAAGAAACTTTGTAACGGAGCAAAAATTGGTTGTTTAGTGCAACAGTGAAATTGAAGATGAATTACAAAACAGTTCTGCATGAAAGCAAAAGTATCAAAGAAGGCTCTAATTGAGCATGAAGTGATCACTTTAATTGGGTAGCCAGATCGGAGAAACCTTTCAAAACCAAGTGAATATATTGTCTTATGTTACTTTACTTCCAAATTCTGCTAAAGATGTCCGAATATTCGATGATGTCTTGCGTGTCACCTTTTGAGAAACAACACGCACTGCTAGTAATCCTTACAATGAGTCCTTACGTAATGGTAAATAAAGTGTAGAATATGGGGCCACCGTGTTGAGAAGAACAAGTGATATGTTTTTCAGATGTTCGCTACTGATACTTTCATACCGGATTCCCTAGTAATTCTTCCACAAGATAGCATACTACCTTCGGAAGAGAGCTATTGGGCCGACATACCAATCATTCATATGATCTTGTGTATGTAAGATTGGGTGTAGAAGAGATTACAACAAAACTTCGAAATGGCCTTCGGCATTACTCCCCTAGACGCAGCAGTTGTTCAGCTCGTTCGGACACCAGGCAGTGGTCGTTTTGGTGTTTCCCGCTTTTCTATTCTTCGAATCCTCTTTTATTACTTCTCCGCAGAACGAGGCAATCTCGTGGGCAGTTGCGCAACTTGGTGGTTGCTAACAACCAATGTAGGTCTATGTTGGTGTGTCAGCCCATGTGTTCCTAGAGACAAGTTCTCCAGATCGCCTCAACCGTTCTACTTTTTTACTACAGTGAAGTCACTCCTACTTACTGCTCGTTTTTATTGATAAACCTACTTCCTTAGCAGCATATTACAGAGTTGAATAAGTTTACTTTTATGATAATGGTGGCACAACAGCTAGACGGGCAAACCCCTCGATTTACAATGATTCAGTCTAATCCTCAATGCTGCTCTTTAAATGAGCTTGCAAAAGTGGTACTGGTCGTCGATAAGAGTCTTGCATTCCACTCACGCTATTTTAATCCGTGAGGCCGATAACAAATACATCAGATGTTCTTCTGGGATCAATATTGGCGTCGTGAACTTAAATGAAAAGCTTGTGAAAAAATCTGATTTACATCAAAAACACCTCCAAGTCCATATAAAAACAAACAGAGGTCACTTCCGTTACCCCCTTGATATTGAAGCGTAAGTGATTAGGTTTGTCAAAGTTGGAATTGGTTTTCATTTTTCACTCCTCAACATTCTATTTCAATTATTGGTTTTTTGAAGGATTAAGCTAACCGGGAAAAATCTCGCTTAGACAAAGGCTCTAAGTCATTTCTCTTCTTTACTAACGCAAGTTACCGAAGGTAGTCCTTCTCTGGTGTCATAAAACGTGTTAGTTTCATGTACCGCGTTCTCTCATTTCATCCACTACGATTAATTTGCTCAGGCCGAACGACCAAGATATTTTCTTCTTCTCTATTTCGTTAACCAAGTACTCTTTTTTTCTCATTTCAACTAATAAATATTCTTACGTTGCATCATAAGGTCTTTATTGGAGAGTTACGATCCGAGTAGACACACGTTATTAAGTGGTGAGCATAAGCATGGTCGTACGAAATTTCAGTAGCCCAGAATGATTCTGAAGCTTTAGCAAGGTCTAGGAGTTCTTTCCCTAACAAAGCTGCCGCAGCAAAGATTCATTCGGCGTTGGGGGAATGAATTCTACTTATTTTGGTGTTTTTTCCAGAAACCCCGCGTGTAGCTTAGAAGGCTCTGTGGTGAGAAGTAGGAATAGTTATGGGTAACTAACTGCTCAATTTTGGAGGCGGTTCTAACGACGCAGCAAATACTTCCTTGTCACTTGATTGCAAGTTATTGATAGAGTCGACATGCAGGACACAGACAAACTTTCATCTACTTAAGCATACTCACACATGGATGCATACACTGCAACAAAATTGCGCTAGTAATATGGAGATGGTCTTCTTATTCTTCATTCTACAGGGTGGTAAAAATGCAATTCAAAGTGCAATCACTGTTTTATGACATCCTTCTTAAGTTTATAATGACCTCGAGTAAGTCCCAATACTATCGAGAATTTGGTGAAAAACTGAAAATTGAATCCTCAGGACCAACTTTTGCTTAACTTCGGCACTGATTAATAACTGAATGTTTTCTGTGTGAGCAGACGCAAGGTTGTTACTTCAACGTTTATTTCACGATGTCTAAGTGTTTTCAAAGTAGAAGCGTTCAACGGAATTGCATCCAGAGTGGCTGAAATTCAGGTTTTGGATGTTCCCGGTGGGGAAGTGAAAATATTTGGCTTACTAGACTGCACATCAACTTGACCTTTCCAGGCTCTGAAGAAGGAGAAGTCTACCGAAATCCTGCTGTCAAATACACATTCCGGTAACAACCTCGCATCTAACCATCAAAACAGTAAATTACTTAGAAATGACTTGAGAAGGTTGACAAAAAACCACTCCAAAAAATAATTGGAGACCCTCTATCACCGTGAAGGTTTCCCCAATTCTCTGTGTAAAATACGATACTAAAATTCATTCCAAGTAATTCTAGAAAAACATGAACTACCATGACCTAAGGCGAAATTGTATAGTTACAGGTGTCTCAGCACTGCATGTAAAAAATGGGTTTTGATGTAATGTTCGTCTTTCTTTTCGGTTCATTGAATAGGTCACGAGAAGCGTCTCATCTCAGCAACTTCCCTGAGGGTTCTAACATTAGCTAGCATATGTTCAGTTGGACATTCATGGCTAACGAAATCCAATTTGACTCTTTTTTCAATCAACGTGATAGTCTATGTAGTGATTGCATTCATATAAGTCCCTTCACGTAATTGTGTCGAGTCCATTCTATTTTCAATTAGATACCGTGTGAGAAAAAGAAATCTTCTAATCTTTCGAAATGCCATGATTTTTTATTGCTATCGTTCACACCAATGCATTCAAATGACCCCACGCTTTTGATCACTGCTTTGCAATAAATACATTACATAAATACATATATATATACATACATACATACATACATGCATACATACATACATACATACATACATACGTACATAACATACATACATACATACATACATACATACATACATACATACATACATACATACATACATACACACATACATACATACATACATACATACATACATACACACATACATACATACATACATACATACATACATACATACATACATACATACATACATACATACATACATACATACATACATACATACATACATACATACATACATACATACATACATACATACATACATACATACATACATACATACATACATACATACATACATACATACATACATACATACATACATACATACATACATACATACATACATACATACATACATACATACATACATAACATACATACATACATACATACATACATACATACATACATACATACATACATACATACATACATACATACATACATACATACATACATACATACATACACATACATACATACATACATACATACATACATACATACATATACATACATACATACATAACATACATACATACATACATACATACATACATACATACATACATACACATACATACATACATACATACATACATACATACATACATACATACATACATACATACATACATACATACATACATACATACATACATACATACATACATACATACATACATACATACATACATACATACATACATACATACATACATACATACATACATACATACATACATACATACATACATACATACATACATACACACACATACATACATACATACATACATACATACATACATACATACATACATACATACGTACGTACGTACGTGCGTACGTGCGTACATATGTACATATGTACATACGTGCATACGTGCGCTCGTGCATACGTACGCACATATATACGTCAACACTGCATACGTTCATACATACCACAAACGCGTAACACACATACGTGCAGACACACACAAACACAAACACATACACATACACACACACACACACACACACACACACACACAACACAAACACACATGCAGGGGAAGCGATGTTATTATTGCTCATATCAAATCTTGCTAAATTTCTTTAAACAAGGAGGACGTAAATAACCATTATTGATTTCAAAATACATTGGAATTTCAATGATGCTGAGATATTTGGAGAACTTCGGACCGCAGGTTTCTGCGGTGGGGAACGAACGCGATATTGTCCTTAACTGGGTTCGTTGTCGATTTGGGCTCCGCGGATCAATCCCGCTGACGGCTGATTGCTGATGGCAAAAGATCGATAAAGCTAGTTGAGAGACAGGCGAAAGATGGTGTGGTGGTGAACGCTTTACACCCCGGAAAGGACAATAGCGCGTTCGTTCACCACCAGAGACACCTGCGGTCGGGACTTTTGCAAATATCTCAGCATTATTGAAGTTATATTTCGCAATATTCCCTGTCGTTAAAAAAGAGTAGGCAGCAAATAATGAGTTAAAAATACATTGGAACTGATTATACTCAGGAAACAATTTAGGCGTTATTGAGAATGTTGGTTACATTTTGAGTAAAATAAATCTAAATATCGAAATTCCCATTTTGTTATCACGTGTAATAGAAAGTCATCAGCCTTGATCTGTGCCCGAGGTACGCGCAATCTGCGCCCGCCTATTCGACATCACCAAACAGCATTAGAAGTGATTGAATGCATATCTTTTTGTACAATCACTTGCGGTGACTTACCAATGGATCAGTTCAGTGCTGCTGCCCTTTCAGGGAAGTCTGGTACCACTTTGACGAAGACAGAGAGATGAAACGCTTAGTTAGACTGAAGGCATAATAAAACAATGGACAAACTATGAATTGCAGGGCACTCGTAACCATTGAGCTATATGCGCCCCCTAATATTTAATAGTTTTGAAAAAGGGTAATTTCTATATATGGGCTCTATGTGGTGGGATATGATCTTACATTACACAACGTCTGTATACCTCGTGTGTTTTCATAAGTATATACTGCACACGGAGTCGATCTCCAAAAAAATAGAAAAAAAGCTCAAAACTTCGCTGAAGCAAAAGGTACTGCGAATGTTTCCCAACTAGAACCGGGGCTGCTAATTTTTGTTTTCAGAACTTGCCATTTATCTGGGCATTTACAGTGGACAGTAACACTTTTGGAACATCGCTAGAATCACAATGTAAGCTTCTGACGACTTTTTAGATTAGTGGGTATTGAACATAAAACTATTTGTGGTCGCGAATTGCCATTTGTTGGTGTTTATTGAGTATTACTTACTTACTTACTTACTTACTTACTTGTATACTTGGATGGCTCGTCTTCACTAGCTATGCAAGCCTCAGCATAATTTTCGTTTTTTTCGGAGTTTTGCTGGTCTAGCCATTGTGGTTGCCTGGAGTCCAGAGGTCAGCCTTGACAATGTCTGTCCCATGTCGTCACTACCACAGGGAAGTCGCCAGCTTTGTGGATCAGAGTGTGATTTGCCACCATGCGATTAGTTTCACACCAGGACGGTGGTGGATCCTGGTATTGATTGATTGGTATTGAGGATTATCCATGCATAATGTTGTATCTCTGAAGCTCGACGATCGCTTGTTATTAATTCAACCCTTTAATTCTCATAAGATTTATTTCTTTAACTTCGTTACTATGAAATGAATTGAGTGGTTGAACAGTGATGAATGGACGAGTTGAGTTGTCGTCAAATTTGGGGTCATTCTACCTTTCCCCTTGATTGGATCGTTGTGGTTTCCGTTTTAGGCACAATGAATTTAGCTTTCTTATATCTCTTAAATGTTCTACAGTTAAACGGAATAATATTTCTAGTTATAATAGCTAATAGTTAGTAGCTAATAGCTACCTTACCCTGCTTACTAGCGAACCAACTAACCAAACAACTAAATGATTCGTTGGGAAATAAAATATAGCCCAAATATGAATACGTCGGTTAGTTTCCATTTTATTTTGTGCTGTCCTTTATAGCTTTTGTGACTAAAAATATGATCCCATTTTAGTTGTATAATGAGATACTATGAAATTTTCGATTTTTTTCAATAATGAATTTCAGTTACGACTAAAGCTAATGGTATTTGAAAGCGTCGTTTTCTTGTTCAGCAATCGCGAGGTTGTTAAACAGCATACATTTACTTCCATACAAAACACAGTACAATACAACAGTAGCTGACGTTTCGGCAGTATCGCCTTCTTCGATACTCGATACGAAGAAGGCGATACTGCCGAAACGTCAGCTACTGTTGTATTGTACTGTGTTTTTGTATGGAAGTAAATGTATGCTGTTTAACAACCTCGCGATTGCTGAACAAGAAAACGACGCTTTCATATTCCAATGCCGAGGTTAATAGAAAGTCGATCCTGGGAGCTAATGGTGTTCTCCCATTCACTGTTTCACCTCATTACCAGTTGACATAGAGTAAAAATGAATCATTTGAGGTTTCGCGTCATGAGGTAATCGTAATGTAAAGTGAAAATCTTTTGTAAATACAAGAACTGCTACAAAATCGCCGTGAATATATTTGTAATTGTAGCGTTGTTCGCCGTACACGACAGATTTCAACATGCTGAAAAGCTAACGTACACAAGGAAATTCAGTTAAGCCGAAGCTTATTTTGGAAGATGTGGCATCGTTTACGAGTTTCTTGGTTTCAGTTTAACTTCGCTGTTATCAAATTTGCTTTATACATAAATCTGGTAGGTAAATATATCTTTATGAACAATTATAAAAGTCAGTGTACTGAGTGTTGAGAGCACGCCGCCATCGTCTTCAGTGCACTGTCCGCATCGCACTGATATACAATCCAACGTGGCGTGCTCATTATATGTTCTATTGGTCAGCCCTGCCCCAACCACCATCATTATCATCATTCTCATCATCACTATCATCACTATCACTATCATCACCACCGCCAACACGTCGGCATCATTTTCTAAACCATCATAGCCACATATGCTAAGCATCATGCTATGTCGACACGACTTCCTGAGAAAAACATTACACCACTAATTACTTCATGACCACTTGAGAGTTGCTGTATTCAAAATGTTTTATTCTGTTAAGCATCAAAAATTACATTGTTTCTTCACCATAATGCTGTAGTTAGGTGTCACTAACATCGGTTTTTTACCTAAGTGACAACGTAGCGTAAAAAGGATATTGTTGTTATCTATCTGAAACTAACGTCTGAACTAACTAGCGAAGATGCATATAAAACTAAATACCTAATTTCTTTGCAGTCATGAAGAATGAGAAACTTCGTGAATATGCGGGAAATCGCCAATTAATAAGCCTATGCAAGCTCCATTTACAGAAATTATTCTACTTTTTCAGGTTTCAAGACTGAGACGTGACATTTTGAAATACTGCGGCCCGAAACCCCCCATTTTTTTGTTCCATTCTAGCTTAACGAACTAATGAAGTTAAAGAACTAAGAGAACAGGTAAAGAAAAATTGTGTGCAGCCTTTTAAATCTAATCACCGACTGTCTCGCTGAAAAAAAATGTCATTGGAAATTCGTGGTATCTAAGACATAGTTTTCTCATTGGTTATTCTTGAGAGCAGATTTTGATTTACGTACAGTGCTGCTAAGAAATCAACCACAATGATGCTGAGGTATTTGCAAAACTCCGGACGGCAGGTTTCTGCTGTGAGGAACGAACGCGCTATTGACCTTACTGGGGAGTAACGCGTTCAACTCCACACCATGCGGGTCCTTCGTTTTGTCTTCCTCTTAATCAGTTTTTTAATCTACTAGGGGTCACAACTATCACCCGTCAACGGCATTGATCTTGGGAGCCGAAATGCTCTAAAAAGCCTGTCGCCCGGAATTTCGCAAATATCTCAGCATCATCACAATTGATTTCGCCTAATACCCTAGCATGGAAATTGAGTGGCCAGTAAATGAAAAAACTAGCATTGTTAAGAAAAACTTAAAAAGCGCCATGCATTCGACTTCAAAAAGCATCGTTCAAGTTGATTGAATGCATTTCTGGCCTTGAATGACTCGCGGTGGCCTGCCGATGTATCGAGCCAGTGCTGTTATGCTCCCAAGCAAGTCTGGTACTAATTTGCCTACCCTGGAGGGATAGAAAACTTGGTGAGTCACGGGAGCGGGGGATCGATCCACGTATGTGTCGCAAGGCACCTCCAACCACTGCGCCACAAACGCCCCAAGGAATTCAGATTTATGTTATATCACAATGGCTTACATGTGTTCACTAAGTGATAATCATCCGAAAAAACTTCACACAGTTCAAATTGGCTCTTGTTTTTTTACGTATGTTATGGTAATGCACAAAGGCACCACATTAGGCTTTGTGTTCTCTGCCATTCTATACTTAGCGTATGTTATCATAATAACTATCCATTTCATCATAAAATCCTCCATTTATTTTATGTGTGGCCTGGTAAGACACTGATTTTTGCTTCACATCGAGACTATCGATCGTATAGACACTTCAGATCAGTTATGGATCGAAGTTTAACTCAAGCATTTCCGGTGGATAGTCATTCAGATCTTCACCAATTGTTCACTAGTTACCTCTTCTCATATGTCGGCATTAATACGATTTTTCTTTCAATGAATAAATGGTTTTGTTATTTACAAAGGAGTTATCTTATTTTTAACGAAAGCGAAGAAATCATTGATCAAGACAGAATAGTATAGCCTATGTAGTTTTCACTTATCTTCGAATTAATGTCCATCAAAAGCATATATGGTCTTTGCCTTATCTTATCGTAACCTCTTCATTTTCATCTGTACTTTTCAGGATTTGTTCTCACCACAAATGTGTACGTAGGCGGGTGGAGGATTCCTTAATTGCGAGTAAAGATTTTCCGAAGATGATAATATTAATGACAACGTGAAACTAGAAATGACAGGTATCATTCTATAAATTTTTGCAAAAAGAAAAAAAAACTATTGCTTTTGGTGTTTGATTCCTCCGTCTTAATCAACTTTGTCACATGTGAACTGCAATAGGTGCCCGGACAATTGAAGTGAAAAACAATTATCTTTAATGTGAGATCTGAAGCTAAAGAATGAATTTTTTCCCCTGCACAGCTAGCCGTCGCTCAACAAAATCCATTACGGGAAAGTAAATACTTAACTAACTGATAAAAAGGATCCGATGACTTTCTTGATAATCACCATTCTTCCGTCTTTTGAAGTCTTTTAAAAGTGGAAGTGATAAAAGTAATCACAGTAGTCTGTTATTTTCTCTACTATTCAATGCTGGTTGATGTATGAATAAATTGATGTTCTTCCTCTTTTTTTTAACCGGTCGTCTTCTTCAATGAGGAAGAAAACCTTTTGCGCCGAGAGTAGTCGTGGAAAACTCTAACTGCAAGGTGAACAAAAAAGTAGCGACATGGAACTCGGAAATAAGGGAAAAATTCAAGCTCTCAAGATTTTCTCCTGGTGAAATGGCAACTTGTGAACCTTTTCTTTTGACATTGTCAACATTTGATACACTTTTACCGCTCAACGAATTTTTTTATATCCACGATGAAGTCGAAGTTCGTGATTTTACCTTTTTAAGAAAATTAGATGATAAAGTGCTATACGATAGACACTAAGATTTCCTTTCTAAATGTTACTTCATTGCATTCATTTTTCGTTAGACTTTCCTTAAAAGTCAACTCAAGCTATAGAATATGCGATTACCGACCAACTGATGGTTTTCGCATGGAGCAAACAGTGAATGCATTTTTCAGCTTTTTCAGTTACTATTCGCTAGTTGTTCACAAGTTTTTCTCCAGGTTTCATCAGATTTTCGTTTTTGTTAGAGCGATCAGCATGAATGTTTTCACAATGAGGTGTGATTAGGAATGCCAGTGGTGCTGGACACTTCAACAGAACATGAGCAACTTAGCCACATTATTCCAACAATTTAAGCCGATTACCTAAGAAGCGGAAGGCATTTATTTAGAACGGAATACGCGTTGAAGATTTCTAGATATGACACTTCAGATGAAGAATTGGGAAGTAACCGTCAAAAATAGGACCGGAAATCGGAAACAAAGTGGCAATCTTTGCAACATTCTTAGAAGGTTTCATCAAACAGTGCGTCCTTTTGCATAAGGGATAAAAGCGATAAAGCTCTGCGTTGATCAATTCCCTGAAGGATGCGCCATGCATTCGACTTCATTAAGCATCGTTTGGAGGAGAATGAATGCATATCTGGCCTTTACAGTGACTCGCGGGGTCTTCTGATGAATCGAACCAGTGTTGCATCCTCCCAGACAAGTCTGGTACTAATTTGGTGACCCCAGAGGGATAGAGGGTATAGTGGGCCATCGGCGCGGGGATCGATTCCACGTGTGTGTTGCAGAGCGCCTCCGACCACTGCGCCCCACGCGCCCTTGTCCTTTTTATACGAGTCTTAATTTTTCAGCAGAACAATAACACCATGACACTAGGAAATGCCAAATTGCACAAACGCTATGGAAGTTCACTCATTTTATTTTATTCGACTCGATTACCAAGCTTAAAAGAAGCAAGTAATTGTTAACAACTCATCATATGGGATTGGAAGAGAAAGTTAAGCAAAACATCCTCATTTACAGATGGATCGGCAACTATTGTCGAACTACTAAGAATTGGCGTTTGAATGCCTTTTTAGAATAACTCTCATATCAGCGAAGAAAAGAGAAACAATAGTTTCTTCAACTATTACTTAGGACTTCAAGTTGCACATATGAGAGCTGTTTGTCAATTGTATCCCATGAGGATACACACCAAGAAGTAACCTTTTCTCCTTTTCAGGAATTTTGTTATGACATCTTCTCGACATGAGATAATATCACCTGCGATATTTCAAAGACTGCTCTCACTTGTTCTAGATCATCTTACTAGAAAATATGTTTCATCACTTCAGAAGAGTCAAATATACGTTTGAGAAAAGAGCACTTGATTATTGCTATGACTCAAAAACTTTGTTAGGTGTATGTGTGCTATGTGGTTCGCTTCAAGATAAGCATTTATTTGAGGAATTTAAAGGATCTAAATCCAAAATGGATAAACAAAAGCTTCAAGTTACAATTTTTCTATTCGCTCTCTATTATTTTTTTCATGGCAGGGGTATTATGTGAAACACAACCACTGTGGTGCCGAGATGTTTACAAGTCTCAGCCCCTTTTTTGGTACCATGAAAGGATAAAAGACACTAAATAATTTTATGAATCAAGGTTCTTGTTTGTTTCTCTTTGATTTGGACCTTTTCAAAGTTTTGAAATAGATGATTATCTTGATATAAACTACGTATCATACGAGACACCCTGATAAAGTTGTCGGATAATGGTTTTTTTCGCCCAACCTTGCTTTAATAATTCCACCCCGCGAGACTATTTCTTTCAATGACCTTAAATCTATCTACATTTCTCCTCACTGATGTGGAATCGACTGTGAATTGAGAGCCTTTTTTTTCTTTTTAGGACGTACCGCGCAAGTGATAAAAAAGTTCGCGATTCCAATTTTCAGGGATAAACGCGTTAGTCCGAATATTAAATATTCGAGAAAAACAGAACGAGCCACATTCGTTGCATCCATTTCCCACGAGTACTGTGCGAATTTTTTAATGAGAAAACTTGTTTCGTATATTTAAGTCACTTCAAATTTTCCCTCAAAAGCATAACACATTGTTGTGCTACATCGAACTGAACTTGTTCAATCGTTTTTATTCTCTTTAGAACTGACTAGAAGACAATTCTTTTCTTCCACTTTTTTTTCCTACGGAATATAGCCTTTAGGGATTAATGTCCACCCCTGTTTTTTTCCTTGTCTCAGTGAGACTTCAAAAAAAATCACTTGTACTCTAGACCTTTAACCCTGACTTTACTAAGAGTCACAATTAAGGGCATCACAATCTTCGTGCAAAACCGATCATATTTTTTATTCTTTTTTGGCTAAAGCTTAATCACGAACTGCTCTTAATATTTTTTTTACTGAAAGCTGTGTAAAGTAATGGTTATCTAGTTTGTGGTACTAGGCTAGGCGACTTTATACCGACTATGGTCACGTGCACTTCATATCCATTTAATTGCGGCTTTGGTCAAGTGAAAGGGCAGAATTCAGCTCTCCTTCGTCCACAACACTCATTAACAAATAAAAGAGTTTAATGAAATGCAATCCATTCATAACATATTAACATACCAGGTCATTTTTCGTGAGCCTTCTAAGGCATGAAGTGAGCGCCACGTCTTTTCTCCACTACGTACCGATGCTCTCATGTAGGAAGATACGTGGCTTAAACGAACAAAAGTTAGTTATTCAGAAGATTTTAATTTTTTTGTGATAAGACACGTTACATTTCAGCATTGCATAGTTAACCATCTCTCATTGCAGTAAATGAAAGATGGGGCTTTTTCTCAACAAAATTCGCTAATATCCATTGTCTTGTTACTCTGGTTTCCTTTGTTTGCTTCTGTTGCTCCAATTTATGAACTTGAGACTTTCCATGCCAGCTGAGTTGTTTCCTTCTTATTATTACTTTTCGGTGCTAAAGATCTCAGAATAACAATCACCTAATGCTAGGAAGACGTCAAGAAACAATAACACGAAATTTTCTTGACTTGTATGACTGCCTGTCACTCACAGTGACTCTCAGTGTATGACACATTTAAATTCATGGAATTTCGGAGAAAATTTGAGAATTTTGGAAAGACAGAGCGGGTCGAATTAAGCCTAGCTGATTGACGGAGTGGTAAATAAACAAGTTTTCTCCACACTCATATTTTTTCATAGTTTGCTTCTATTTCGATAGCCGATTGTGTTCTCCCATTTTCGTTTTCAATAACCCCTAAGCGCCAAAAAAGCGGAAATTGGGGACTCTCGAATAATGACTTCCATAGTATTATCAAAACAGATCGTACTAATTTCAACGTAATTGTTTGAATTCATAAAATTGCTTTTGGACCATAACCTTTTCTATGGAAACAGATCTTTACTTGAAAAAAGGATGTCCTAGTTCCTCCCGATTAACGAAACACTGTGATCAAGCGATCTAGTCTTCAGATTGGTCGATAAGAGATAGATAACACTTCAGCGTCATCTTAGAAAGCACTTGAAATGAATTTATCTGAAGATTGAAACGAAATTTATTACAAAAAAGCCTTAATTGAAAAATCCGTCGATATCTATGAAGAATATATTGAAATGAGAAGCTATTTTTGCCTAGACAAACATATCCCATGATTACACACCAACCAACCATCCAGGAGCTGTTTTTGACCGGCAAGAGAAATTATCGTAGCCCTGAAAAATGCTTAGTCGAACGTTAGGTTGTTTATGCACATTAGGGAAAAAATGTTACCGAGCCAGCCATATTTTAGTCAGAGAGAAAATATTCTGACCACCGACAGTGTTCTAAGTGCAGACAGGCTTTTTCGGACATCAAATAAAAAAGTAAATAACCACAAAAACATTCCAAATCTGTAGGAAATTAAATTGCCGCTGAACCCATTTTTCGCGAATAAGAGCATTTAGCTTAGTGTAGCATGAAAATGTTCCATACATTGACTTATGTTTAAGAGAACGCGAATGGGATTATACTCAGTACCGTCTTTAACATTTTCAATGTTTTCCTTTGTATCGTTCTTCATGTTCAAAATTTGAGTCACTCTTATGGAAACCCCCAAATCTTAAACATACCATGTGGAAGATTTTTTCCAGGGCAAATAGATAGAATGAATGTGTCTTTTCCAAAGGTTTTGAAGCCCATGACGCACGCCCCCAATTATGACTTCCTCCTCTTCGGTTAGAAAAAGTGGGAACCTCTGATATTTCCATTTTTTGGCATTTTCTAGCTATTCCACCTATTGGAATTATTGCGCCCTGAATATTCTTGAATATAAAATGTAGTGGTAAGTTGCATTACGGTAGTCAGCGTCGGTACCGTATTGATATGTTCGAAATTACTGCTGACGTATGTCTCATCAGAGATTTGTGAGAAAAACACATTTTCTTATTATCTTCTTGACTCATTGACGACAGAAAATGCGATCATTAAAAGCGCTTCAATAAAGCAGTACAAAAAAATTTGGAAGAAACAATTCGCAAAGAGAGTTTTCTCGTATGTTGTTGCTTTTTTCTAAGAATTGCTACCCAAAACACCAAGTAACAAAGTGTGACTTAATCCAAGGCTGTGGACGAGGGATTAAACGCAGATCTTAGGTGCCATTTCAGATGCCTAGAGCCTCGACTGTTTCGAAATGGCTTCGTTGTTTGTGTTGTAAGGTGTTTAAGCATAACTTCGATATGTATCCAAACGTGATCATATATGATTGTGTTACCATGCCTACCAACATGGCCATTGTTCCCCTGCACTTCGATACCACCGAGAGCAAGTAAAGACCTCCACAGGAGCAGCGAAGTGTTTTTGTCGTTCATAGTTGCTGAATTCTCCTTAGTTTTTACCTTCCTAAATTATGAAGCTGACGGAAGTTGATAAAGAGACGAAGGCGTCGAAACGTCAGCTTAATAAAATATTATAATAAACTCTTCTCAGTGAATCAACGCATTTCTTCCCATTTATAAGTGAAGGTCTTCCGTATGGTGAGATAATGAAACGGACCACTACGTCATATCAAGTGAGTTTTCTATTAGATATGGCCACGGTTCGAAAGTTCTCAACTGGATCGATCCATTATGTACTTCGCACAAGATTCAATTTCTGGACAAAAGCAGAGAAGTCGGCGAAATCCAAGCAAAAAAAACCACAAAAAAATGGCTAAAACATAGATTGAGATGCGTTAGTTTCCTATGTCAGCTTTTTTAATGTAACAACAAGTTATATTTCGCATTATACCCTGTCATCAAAAAGAGTAGGCAGTAAGTAAAAAGGTTAAAATTGTAACGACATCAATAAAATCGACAAAGGATAAGTTCGGCTCCTCCGACTTCGTGGGAAACCAGAGAGTTGCGATAGCAACAACAGACGCCTATTTTTTGGAAACCCCTCGACCTGATTGCCAGATGAAGTCTCATGAGGCACAAGCAACTATCAACTCAATGAGACGAAAATGTTCACGGAAACACTGTTCGACCAAAGCGCAACAGCTCAGAAGACAATTATTCCTCATGACAGAACAACTTCAAAACCAGAATTTCACCACTTTAGGAACTAACTGATATTACCATTGACGTAAAAAGCAGGCCCGTTTAATAGGACGATACTAAATCAATTTGAAGCCACTATTAAGAAGGGCACGCAACAAGTGGAAAGGAATAGAATAGAAGTGAAATTCGATGGCCTTCATAGGGAACTTGGTCATGTTCGCTTTGATAACGACACTTTTCTTATAACAACAGCCATTTGTCAGGTGGAACATGTGCTGGTTGATTTATACGACGCCCCGCAAAAAGATTAATCTTCGATTAAATCCCAAGAAAATGATGCTTATGAGAATTCTCCACTCATGCCTCATTCAGACTCAGTTTAATGAGTATGAATGCAAGCTGTATGAAACGAATATTATTAAATGGTCCAAATATTGCTAAGTTGATTAAGGATCATAAGTCGAGAGCTGAACAGAGACCGAATTAGTTATTTGAGCATCTTGCAAGAGCATCGAGAATGAACAATGAACACTCAGTCGCGTGACCACTTTCAAATTTCTAGACCATAATTGATTCTACTCTACACGAGCTCCGAACGGAAACCAGAGCGGTCAGCTTTTATGGAATGCAATATCGAGAAAGTCATGCCAAAAGTATCTCGACAGAACCCCCAACCTCTGAATTACTTTAGTGGCAGGATCTGAAGATGTCGTAAACCAAGGATGCCGGACATATGGTACTTTTATCATGAAATCTTTAGATGAAATTTATAACGTGTCACGAGATGTGATAAGAGTGAAGCAGGAAAAACACCGTCCATATAGTCAAGAATGAGAAAAACTATGTTTTTCGTGTTGCTTCGAAAAAAGCGGCAATGAGTGGCACGTGATGAAGAAAAATGGAGAGTTTACAAGTTCGTGCTCGAGACACGCAAACGATGAATAAAAGGACAGATGATGTTGGTGAATCCTTTAGAATAAAGGAAAGAAGATGCGTTGGTTAACCGAGAACGAAAGTCGAACCAATTAACACATGTTCTGTAGTTTACTTGACGCACCCCTGTGACATTGGTCGACGGTGAGTCCCTTCATCCTTTATCTTTTTTAACAATGCTTGTGACAGCTTCGTTATCATCAATCTTTACACATAATGCGGCCATCAGCTCAATACTCATTTAGTACTTATTTTCCTGGCTACAATGCCTTTTTTCTTCTCCTGAATTGTGAATATAGCCATGAATAAGCGTCTTCAGACCGCGTGATCCGATAAACCATTAATTAGAAATGCCACGAGCACTAAAATTCGCCAATAGTTGCTCATTTTTCCACCTAAATAAAAAGTTCTTAAGGTTAAATATAGGTTTCACTTCAATTGCAAACGAAATGAAGGTATAAACTCATATTTTTAATAACTTGGTAGAGAATTATGATGACTCGGGTCTTTATTAATCATCTCCAGGAATAAGAGAATGCATAAGCTGAGACTAATGGACGTAAATACCGACGTTGTTGAAGAAAACATCGAGAACGTTAGTTGTTCTTACTTTGAAAAGGTTATTTAACGGTAGTGAAAAATTTTAGGTCAATTTAAAATAGTGTAGTGATGCTACGGTGTGTTAGTGATGACAACTTTCGATATATTTACCATTTACAGTATGCTTCATTATTTTTTCTTCATGAACTGAAGCTCTTTTTTTATTCCAAATGACCCGTCTTCACGTCTACTGTGCAGATCCCAGCACTTCTCACATTTGATTCGTTTCCTCGCATCCACTGTCCACGAAAGATCTTCCAACTTTCACGTTTGGCTTCGATTGATGATTGAGGATTTTCATTTCATCTTGGACGTCGTAGAATTCTGGTCGAGAGCAATTCTCCCAGGAGTCCTGAGATAGCCACACTGAAATGTCCCCAACTGCACAGACAATTCCGATACAAACCTCCGACCTCGGAAGAATGAGAGGCTTGGATGGCCTGGTGTGGAATCGAACAAGGACCATGCTCGTGATAACGGACATCACTACCACAGTACTAGACGCCCCTAAGTGGGTTTTTTTTAAATATTTTTCTTTACATGCACAGAATGGCTACGCAGATTTCATAGCTTATCTTGCGAAATTTTTGCAAATGTGGGATATACCATGGATTGTAGGATATTCTCCGCTTCTATTTACATTTTCACATCAATTAGCTAAGTAAGATGATATGTATTGCATTTTCTGTTAGAACAGTTAAGCATTGAATGTTTTTATCCATATTATACTTCACCTTCATATTTCATAAACTAAAATGGAATAGAAGTACGACTTATGTGAACCAACACTCCCGTTAGTTATCTATTAACTGTTGAGGTTCCCATAAAATGTACGCTTGTTCCTGCCACATTGCCGCATAACCTTATGGTCAAGTTCCTTCGATGGCTTCAAAGAATCCAGCACTTTTTTATTCCAGGAATTCCATTTCTGCCGTTCCCTAATTAACACGTACCCATGGATGAAACTAAGATATGCCGTCTTTGCCGTATATACTCGCTAGGCGTATATGAAAGATATAACTCAATCCGATGCGACAGAGGCGAAAGTCTGTCTGCTAAATCCATTTACTTCTAATGAGAAGAGTGACTGGTTTTGGCCTGCATTTACCACTTGAACACCGTTTTCGAAAGTGCCACGCATCCCTGCTACTAACCCACTAAATATCTTTAGTATGCGGCGTATTTCGTATTTAAATCAGAGCTAAATTAATAATAATCATGATAATCACAACTAAATTGTGGTTAAAATTAACTCGTTTAGATGATTTAAGTAAATACTCTCCCAATGAGCTTTTTTTCCAGCAAGCCAGTTATCTGCCCGATCAACATCGTTGGGGTCACAAACCGGCATTGTTCACTCACATCTCAGCTGGTAAATACGTTTCTGGTATTCGGCTTAAATTGAACAAGTGCAGCCAAATACTCGAGTGTTTGATTCCTTTAATCCTTGGTCCCTACTTTTGGACATTACTGTTGATTTCTTAACTAAATAGGTGTAGATATACTAGAGGAATAATAGTAGACAGTAGAACACCTGAATTCTGCTTATTATGTGGTTGTGCAACAAGATTTCTGAAACTGTACATAATGTTATAAACGCAATATCATTGAAAATAAAGAGCACCGAAGTAGCCGTAAGGGCTCCCATCTCTTACAGTTGTTAAGTTTTCCATTATTGTAAGTATTCGATTGTTCTAAAATGTGACTTATAAATTTTCCATTTATTGATGATGGTTGAATGTTTTCTTGCCGTTTACCAAACTCAACGTCTGAAAAACAGCGAAGCGTGTTGATACTTTATGGTTCATTTGGATTGCATAACGTTTTCAATCTCAACAAGCCAGCAATTTTGCGAGTGAAGAACTAACTTGTAAGGCGTAAGTTGTCGAGCTACTCGATGTCTGAATAGTCGTGTTGATGCTAGTGTGTGCCGAATTTCACTCCACTCACCGTATAGATGCTTGGAATTCAGCTGACTCAATGAGCAATGAAAGACTAGCACACCATTGAGACCACCACCATCGTCGGCGGCCAACTAGTGCTCGCAGGTAATTTCCGTAGCCTCAACGCACGATGAGGCACTATTCATCGATCCCAAAAAGAAAAGAGTTGCCGACAAATCACAACAACAGACAATTTATCAGTGTCTGAGTTTTCCAACCACAATAATGTTTGAGCAAAATCACCGCCATTTCAGAGTGCTCGTTTACCGGATTTCTTTTTGTTGTGAACGAAGTCTGGTGCAGCAAAAACTGAAATCATAAATGGTCTTTTTCTTGTGAAGTAAGTCTGGTTCAGTAAAAAGTGAAGTCATAAATGGTTTTCTGAGTACGTTTGCCGAAATTATGTTTCAGAGCGGTCAGTAGAACACAGCGCTCTTAAACTTCTAATAAGACTACCTAGCTCTTTCTCGAAGTAGAATTAAACGTGCTCCTTATTTTCACTTCCTTTTATTGGTTTGTTTTTTCTTTTGGGTGTCTATATATACATGATAAACAAACAAAACTTATCACTGAAGAATATCGTTAGGAAGAAGGGAGCGAGTGATTTCTGCGATCATGAGTTTGTGAGAAACTTCTTGAGATGTTTAGATGGCCCTTTCTTAAGCATAGCGCGCCAACTATTGCATTATGCCACTCACTCTCTTTTTGGAATCCCAGTAAACCAAATGTGGTATTTTCTTGGTGAAGAAACACATTTAAATTGTTTTAAAGTACTGTCCTATTGCTTGAGGAAACAACACCAGCTCAATTTCTACATAGTATTCCTTTCCCATCAATGATTTCGTCACATTTCTCTCATATGGTCGGCAATTCTTAAATTAGCCAAATTTTTCGGTCTTTGAGAGGAGTACGAAGTGACTACACTTGCGAGAAATCACCCTTGAGTTGTAAATCGGGTAGCTTTTTTCTCAATTACGTTTCCAATTATGAATGAACAAAAATTCTTTTCACTTATACTATTATAATCACAAGAAACGAAGTGAAATTCTGTCTCGTCTAACTTCATAATTTCATCTCTAATTTACACTTTGTGTTTTCGAGCTTCAATCAATCGGCAAAGCGATGAATGCGTTTTAAATTCATTCAGAGGTGTACTCATTTTCAATTTGATGACGATGATGACATTTACTGATTTTCACAAACTCAAGAACGCAGAGTGTTACCTCATTTCATTAGCGTTGAACGCATTGGTCGATAAGCACCTCTGACCGAGTTCAACTTCATCTTGATGCCCTTCATTGTGTGCGTCGTCTCCTGATAATAATTATTCGCTTAATTTTGTATGTTTGGTGGCTCTCTGTGTCAAATGTTGACGACGATGAAATTGTGTTGATTAACCAAAAAGAACGTAGATGACATGCTAGAATTACTGTGGTGTCTTTGGAGCCCACATTCTATTACATTATTCAGAAATTACTTCGGGATTTTAGCAACTCTTCTTTGGATTAGTATTTCTCACCTCAAACTAAACTTCGTTAACTGAAATGGAATGATTAGAATTTGCAGATTTTTGCCTACAAGGGTTAAATTCATGTACCCCATTTTTGTAAACCTCTCCAATTTTAGAGACGTCGAAGTCTAAAGAAGTTGTGGAGATTCTTTCTGTAGTATTGATAGACCATAGACGATATGTTGGAAGTGCAGGTGGATGTGCCATGCTTCGCAGTCCAACCCGCTCAACTTTGCAGTGCAGGATTTGCGCTTCGTGGCTGTAGCATTATCGAGGGACAGGATCATCCAATTCGTATAGCATCCATTTTTCGAGCTTCTTCGACTCTACAATTTGCCTTAGACAATCTGAAATTCTTGTGGTACTTTTGCTAAGTTTTTCTGCACTTTTTTTCGACCAGCTTTTTGCCCGTATTTACATCCATTAAAACCTCAAAGCCTCGCAAAGAGCAGAAAGACGTTTTCGACCATCCTCATCCTCAACGTCGAATTCTCCTAGACGAAATTTTGCAAGCCAAAAGTAGCACTGCGTGTTCATTAACACTTCTGCGGCTCCATTTCTCATTAGGCCGTTTGCTTTCCGTACGCTCTAGTCTGAATTCGTAGGTGTGAACTTGTCGAAATTACTGTTTCGATGTTTCAGATTCTAAACTATATATTTTCAAAAATGCATATTTGTATTACAGCTAAATTATTCATTGCGATTGTGCAGAAATGTAGCTCACCGTAGACATATAATAATTCACTATCCAAAGAAAAAATTTGTTGCCAGAATATATACAAAAGCAATGGACTTTGAGTTACCTGCATTAATTTCCGAACGATCTAATGTTAAGACATTAAAAATGTTTCTACGAATGATTTTTTGTATCGCTCATAATCTCATCATTTATGGTTCGAGTAGAGCTTCTACTAGTAAAGT
Source organism: Angiostrongylus vasorum (assembly GCA_018806985.1). Classification (NCBI taxonomy): domain Eukaryota; kingdom Metazoa; phylum Nematoda; class Chromadorea; order Rhabditida; family Metastrongylidae; genus Angiostrongylus; species Angiostrongylus vasorum. The sequence goes on along the minus strand of JADANN010000135.1, from coordinate 6,785 downwards.
CTCTATTTGTGAATGTCCTTATCGTTACGTTCATTTGCTTGGACCACACGAATACTGTCTCAATTTTGGTGTAGTACTTCTTCTTCGGTACTGAGTTTGTCGAGAAACTAACCACGAAAAGCTATCCGGACTCTAACGTGGCATGCATCTGATTATGTTGAGTTTTTTGATGAACATTTCAAACTCGTTCTCTTAATGGATCACCCAGCCGATGATCCACGTGCTACACACCATTCTTGGACAGCCAAGAACACCTCCGACTACGGATAAACTTCTAATAGCTGACCAGTAGTTTTCCCATTTAATACTTACTGGACGGCATGACGTCTATAAGAGTTGTACGTTGGTAAAATAGTGTTCACTTTCAGCTTTAAATCAATATATTATATTCGCGTCCTTTATAGAAGTTGTCACATTACATCACGACGAAACTCCTATTTTCTGGAGCCGACGACAAATACTTCTTCCACTTTTCAGCTTTAAGAGTCGCATTTTGAAAATGAAAGCAAATGAACAAGAAATATGTATACGATTGACACCACAGATAACAGTCTCTTCTATAACTCTGTGGAGTTTTCAACTCCGATGTACGCTAGAAATGGAGAAGTTCGTAAAAGAACCAAAGACGATTGTGGAATCACGTGAATGACTTGTCTATTAATTCATTGTATTATATAAAAGAATCCAATTCACGGCAACACTACTTCAAGATGCCAAGCTTCGTTCCAGGTTATGTAAGGTTTTTATTAACCTTAACGCTATTGCTGATGCTCGTTTTTTCACCTAGATTATCACCGAGGGCAGTTAAGTGAGTCAATAATTACTACTTCGAAACGCTCACCATTTCTGCAAACGTGATTGCGTAGGGGCAAGAGAGACAATTATTGTTAATAGTGTCTTGAAAATAAACTAAGACACCGTACTTTCAACCTTCATTAAATCATCTCAAATGCATCATTTCAGTGTTTTTTAGCCATACCGTGAGTTTTTTCGCTTTCAATTTTCACTTTTAACTATCGCTCTATTTACGAATCGGTCCATTTCGCTCTAATCTCATGGGACATTATACTATACCGTTATGCCATTTACAATGTTCCTAATTTCCTATTAAAATTCAAGCAATCATCCATTTTCAGCATCGAGATGGGTTTCAGTCGTTTATAATATTCCCGCCTCCATGGGTCGGGGCGTTCGGCCATTTTAGCCGACTGCAGATGGGCGTCAGTGTTTTCTCATCTTCTGCAGCCAAACGGTTCGATGTCGTCGAAGTCGAATTCTTCGGTTTTATGGCGATCAGTGTTGAGAACCTGTAAAAACTGTGCCTTATACACAGGGCCTCGTGAGCTTTTAATACTTTTTTTGTCACGTTCTACACATTCAGTGCTACCTAACACTGTTTGTACAACACTTCGTTCATTTACAACTACGGTCACTTGCTGTACTTATAAGAGCTTAGGTTCATTCATAGATCGTCAGCAACATAGCGGTAATCAGCGATGCTATTTCTTTAGGATGTCGTCGACTTTGACATTGATCTTAGCATTAAGCCCAATTTGAACACATTATGAAATTCTTACGAAGCATCAATCACCACTACAATTTGTCAGTGTTTTCGTATTCAGTGGCTTCCTCATTCGTTAATTATTTGCTATTTCCATCACGTTTACATGAAACGCTGCTGTGTCTCTGTAGCAGCACTTAAAAATATATATGTATATGTACATATGTATATATGCATATATAATATTTAAGAAACTAGCTTACTAGTCTTGTTCATCACTTCCTTGAATGTCAATTACCACTTGCTTCGTTAACTATTACGTCAAAAACACACTCGTCCACCTGTCCAAGTAAATAAGGTTGCTAGCTTTTTTTCAGTTAGTACTGAAACCGGGTACCCCACATGCTGTTTTCTCTGGCTCATTTTGTGGTGAGTTTTTATTCAATACTACAAACACAAAGAATATCATCTAGCAGTTCTAAGGCGAGCCTACGGGCTACTTTCATTTTAACTGTTGGACCAAGTGTTTTTGTGTTGTCATTGTCATTAGTCTTAGTCTCTTGTTATTGTTACAATTTTTATCTGGATACTTCATTACAATACCAAAAAGGGTTTATCGAGAAACGTATTTCAGTTGATATTCAGCTTCACACAGCTTGCCTGTGCTGTGCCAAATGCGAATCATTCGCCCCAAACCCTGAGAGACTCTGACGGAGGTGGATTCAGTGATCCGATGAAAATCTTGGGTAAGCCGGAAATATGATGGACGTGAATTACAAGAAAGACTAACCCTAGGAAAAGCGGTGTGGGCTTTTATTAACAGGGCTGCCAGATATCAATTTGCTACATACACACTTTTTATCAAGAAACAACAAAGTGTCTTTTTGATTAGCTAAATTAGAGCTGTTCAAGTCGCAGGAAACGAGCGCTTGATGGCATTGAAGGGCGTGGCTTTGGTTTTGACAAAAAGAAAAGAGCTTTGGACGAATTAGAAGGAGCTGGACTTGGATTCGACAAAAGAGCGTTGAACTCTTTAGAGGGTGAAGGTTTCGGATTCGAGAAACGAGCGTTGAACGCGCTTGATGGTACCGGATTTGGCTTCGATAAGAGGGCTCTTAATGCGCTAGAAGGCGAAGGATTTGGTTTCGACAAAAGAGCACTGAACTCACTCGATGGTGAAGGTTTTGGATTCGAAAAGAGAGCGTTGAACTCACTTGAAGGTGAAGGTTTTGGTTTTGATAAACGTGCTCTAAACTCGCTCGAGGGTGAAGGTTTCGGCTTTGACAAGAGAGCTCACAAATCTTTAGAAAGAGGAGGATTTGATTTCGAAAAGAAGTTCTATCGCCATTACCTGAGCAGTGAGTTCTTCATATTTCCAGTGTTTTGTTTTAGACAATTTTACGTTTTTCCCTTTTCTTTATCATCTTTTTTATCAATGAATGTTACTCTTTAAGCTCATCCACTTCTGAGATTCTACAAAAGTAGACAAGCCGTCCAGGGGCGATCGAAGCTATTTTAATAATATAGATACATGTGAGTGGCTTTTCACCATTCTTTAGAACTGTGATCTCATGTGATGCTCGTCGGAATTGTGCATCATAAATCGGATAATAACCTTTAAGCTGTTCCACCGACAATCAACATTATCGCGAGGCACAGACCAAGGAAATGAAATTGAATCGGTTATAACTTCTTGGATTGCTTAGCGTTTATGTGAGGTTTTTAACATCGTAATTATTGTAAGTTGATCTTTCTTCTCACCCGAAACACCGCTCAAACAACGCAATATATCATCCCGCAGAGTGAGTTATTCTATGCAGGAAATGACTATCCGTTGATAATATTTTGTTTTCAACGGAAAATCAGTCCTGCAGCAGTCGGTATTATAGATAGGTTAGATAGCACATAAAGCGAATAGCAAAATAATAATTTTCAAATCGACAGTCATTTAAACACGGCAGTTATAACTAATAACTTCTTGGATTATTAAGTTTACATGAGGTTGTTATACAAGCGCTATTAGTTACAGGTTTCGAAGTCTTCGTCATCCTCAGGGCCGAAGATCGATGTGGACAGGTGTGTAACTATCTGACCTTTAACGGTTATAATTGTTGCAAGTTCACGGCTGAAATTACACTTGTCTCCTTATGTTCTAAGAGCATTTTGCAGTAGCAATATTTTCTTTGCTACAGAATCCTGTACAGAACATAATATCACCGCACAGTTGTTTGTTTATTCGTCTTAAGGTGAACATGCGAATTTTTTCATGTAAAGGTCATTTAGACAAAAAGAAAAAAATCCTACCATAGAGCAGTAAATTATCATTTCCTAAAAATTTCTTTCTATTTCTGTTTTGTTTTTCATTTCTTTTCGCATTTTTTCTCAAATGTTATGTCTTGCCAAACGGGTCTAAGTATCTTTATCCCTCCTAGTTAATTTTTTATCTTTGTTTTTAAAAAAGCTTCTACTGAAAAGGATCGATTCTAAATTTTTCTATAAGCTATAAAAATTCCTAATCGGTGAGGTCACTTTTTATATTGTGAGGATAAATTGCGTAAAAAGTGAATGAGTTACAAGTTTGATGAGAGAGCGTCATAATGGATAAAAACATGGTTTCAATGGGGCTTAACAACGCTTAACTGGTCAGGAACAGGAGTGCTCTTTTTTCTCAGAAGTCTTCCATCTGGAAGTTCATTCTATTCTAATTGAAATTTCTTCTGTGTCCTTTAACTGCTAAACATACAATATGCTTTTCAGATCTTCACAACAACGAATGATCTCTCTATCGGCTCGGCACTCATTTATCTGTGAAAGATTTGATGCATAAACATTGTTAGATTTTTTTCTACTCGATCACATAATGAAGAAAAAAAGAGCAACAGATATTATGAACGACAAACGAAGTGAAGTCAAAATTTATCATGAAGCTGTAAAATTGGTTCCTTTTTCAGAAATGTCTCTTCAGAATTTGCCCAAAACATCAATGACAGCTAAAGAGCTTAATCATTCTCAAACGAAACGAAAGTGAACAGAAACAATTTTACAACCACAATGATGCTGAGATATTTGCAAAACTCCGGACTGCAGGTGTCTTCGGTGAGGAACGAACGCGCTATCATCCTTTGCGGGAGCTAACGCGTTCGCCACTGCACTCATACGGGTAGTACTTTTGCACATGTAGTTGTCATAAAAGCAGTTTTCATTGGAGAGATACTCAGTCGTGTTGCTGTTATTTAAATGTATCACACCATTCAATGCATATGGTTTTGCACTCCATTTCCTACATTTCCACCATATTTCGTAATCCAAATAACTTTAATGTGAAAAAACAAAACAGAAGCAGGTTAAAGAGTTCAGTACTGTTCCATCATGTTAGGTGTTTTTTATTCACGAGCAGTAACTATTTATTCACCCATTCACACCACTACCTATCAAGAGGAGGAATGTCTTGTGGCGAAAAGAAAAGCAAACGGATTTCTTATCGAAACTTTTGCTTACGAACGAACTCACAAAATTCAGTTCTTCAAAATCTCGTGAATTTCCGGTCATCGAACAATTTGGAAAATTCTTCATGGAAGAATTTATAAATGTCGGACCCTATTATAGCATATAAGACTCCAGTTACAAATGCTGGTTTTAACTGTTTTATAAAGAGTACAGAAAATAAACTGCTAAATTCGAAGATAGTGTGATGGAACCGCCATAAAGAGATATTTCGCAACAGAATTGAAGTTATTAATAGAAGTTATCATAGAAGACGTACCATAGTTGAACTGAATTGGGTTTCATCTGCCCGTTCCACAATTGAATGCTGTTCACGATAAAAATTTTTAAATCTGCTCAATAAGGATAAAAAAAAAGGATTAAGCTATCCGTGTTAATCCATCCTTGAGGGATGCGCCAAGTATCTCGACTTCATTAAGCATCGTTGGAGGTGGTTGAATGCATGTCTGGCTTTTTGCAGACAAGTCTGGTAAAAATTAGGCGATCCCGGAGGGGATGGAGTGCTTGGATGAGTCTGGTGCGCTTGATCGATCCTATGTGTATTACAGGGTGCCTCCGACCACTGTGCTACACACGTTTCCTATCTTTCCAATAGTGTCATTATATTGAAAACACCATAAGAAAAGACAGTGCCTACTAATTTCTGAAAATAAAATGATAGCTCATTTTGACATCTGAAACATTTATTAATGACAGTAACACACATCAGCCTCAACAAAACACATAAACTTCATTTACACACTTGACCACTCATCTAATCTTTCGAATCAGTTGGAGGAATGACGGGCGGAAAACGAAAGCAGAAGACATCGCTCTAGATCTCATTAGGGCAGTTTCCATTCAAATTGATTAATGTTACGAGTTCTTAGTGTTTCGCTTCATGTCGTTGGCTTTTTTAAGGGTTTAGTCAAGCGTCATCTCAATGTGGTCACGACAGGGAAGTGGAAAAAAGCCGACTATGATTCCAAGTGAACTTTCTCAAACGGCAGACCATTACTTGTGATATCAGAAGATATCCTAAGTTTGCCATAGCGAACAATGGAATTGCCTACTTGTCTCATGAGAAAGAAAGCAAGCAATTTTAATACTTTCGGTATAAAACGCGCATTTGACTATTGGTATTTGACTTTCCTATTGTTCGCTGTTACTATAAAATGTCTAGTGATTCACCGACATGGTTAAGTGTCTTATTTCCTTAGTTTCCCATAATCCTCACAACATCACAAATTTAACACAAGAAATACCAAGTCTACTTTGTCGTTCGATAAAGTTGAAAACGTTTCCATGTCTTCCCTCAGCCTTATGAACATTTCAAACCGGAAAATAAACTTCGCTCTAGGATTAACTTTGGATATTTTACTATTTAATAATATTACAATGCACTGCTATATTCACGTGGTTCAATGTATTTCAATTTTTTCTCTAACGGAAAAAGCAACAGAAACCAGCAGGTTTCCCGGAAATTTCTGAAATAAAAGATAAGTACTGGAATTTGAGCCCTGGATTGAATCTTCAAAAACAGAATAGAAGTGAAATAAATATGAGAATTTGTTAGAAGAGTAAAGCTACGCTAAAAATAAACCTTGATTAATAAATTGTATCATTTATTGAGTTCATCGTTTTTTATCTAGTAGTGTTAGGGCGCAGCAATCACCACTGTTAGATTTTTGCATACACTACGAATGAATACTGAATCGAACTCCTGATGCAACCAAGTCTTCTACTTTTCTGTGTTAACGAACCAGTGGAAGTTAGTCTGAAAAAGAATTTTTTTTACAAG